>JARKHS020014092.1:0-139026 GCA_030143305.2 Amblyomma americanum | reverse complement strand
CAAAGACCACCTAAATGCGTTAATTCCCTAACACGCCACTGGATGAATGGATGAATGTCACGTTTCTGGCATACAAACTTTGCCTGTAAACTTTCGAGACTGATTTATTTTCTTCTCTAGAAATGATTCCCCAAAACAAATGTTGATGCGTATGTGTAGCACCATCTTTTCGGGCTAACCTGAGCTATTTATGTTAGTTGCTGTGACAGCTGATAGATGGCACTATATGTAGAAAATACTTTGTCACAAGTCGCCGGCGCAATCCACTGTGAGCGAATGTCGAGAGACGGACGTCCAAGTCGAACAGCATGTAAACATAAAATTCTCTGTGAAGCTTGGCAAGACAGGCACACAGACGTACTAGCTCCTTCGCGACGTTTACGGCGAAGACATTATTGCGGACGCGTGTTGCCGAGCGGCACAAGAGGTTCGTTTCGGGAAGAACGTTGGTGGAAGACGGCACAAGGTAGGGGCGCCCTTCAACCTCACGGAATGAAAACAACGTGGCTCGGATCAGGGAAATCGCAAAGCAAGACCGCACCATTACAGTCCGCATGATGTCAGATGCTCCCGATATTAGTAAGACAACATGCCACCAAATGCGTAAGAACTTGGGGAAACGAAAGCTTAATGCCAGACTTGTGCCGCACTCCCTCACACAGGACCAGAAGGACACGCGGGTATTAGTGACCGCTGATTTGCTTTCCGGGGCAGAGAAGGATGCTGTATTCGTCGACAGCGTTATTACTGAAGACGAAACATGGTATTTTCAATACGATCCTCAAAGAGGCAAGGCGCCGAATGGCGGTCGACAAGCTCTCCAGCGTAGACAAAGGTGCGGCACCGAAGACCAAAACAAAGACGATGCTGATAGTTTTTTTCGATGCCAGAAGTGTCATACACCACAAGTTCATCCCACAAGGCAGACGGTGAATCAGTAGTTTTCTATCCGCAAGCTCCAACACATGCGTGATGCACTGCGACGCCGTCGCCCTGACTTATGGGCATCTGGACAATGGAGGCTTCTCCACGATAACGCAAGGCCGCACACTGCTCTCAGCGTGACAAGATTTCTCGCCAAGCACAGCATTACTGTACTTCTCTAGCGGCAATACTCGCCTGACCTCTCCCCATGCGATTTTTTCCTGTTTCCTCGTGTGAAGAGAGCCCTAAACGATCGCTGGATGGGGAGCGTGGAGGCCATTCAAGACGCCACGACAAAGAAGCTGACAGCCCTGCCAAAAGAAGCGTTTTCCAACTGTTTCCAAGACATCAATAAGCGTTGGAAGCTCTGTATAAACTGCAAGGGAGACTATTTCGAAAGGATGACACAATTTTTTTTTTAATTTTAAGCGCATTTTTTTATGGACTCAGTCTCGGAACTTTAAGGACAAAGGTTGTATCAGCAGCGTAGGTGTTTAAGAACAACTCTAAAAACCTTCGTAGCTTACGAACAGTTTTAGCGTCTGGAGCGCAGCGCAAGGGGCCCCCTCCTAAACGGAACTACCTAGGTACTTCCCTTAACTAAGTGGCCATTTTCTATTTTTGAAGAAATAGAAAATTTTCGTTCTTGAGACATGGCCCGCCACAGTCCTGCTTATACGCTGCGCACGGCATTTGCGCAAGCATTCAAGAGAACGCAAAAATGGCTGCCGATTCCGACGAGGAGGAGGCGGAAGTAACTTTTATCGGTAGCCTCAGGTTAGCCGTCAATGATGTCGATAGCCAACCGGACCACGATTCGCTGCAGGGCCTAGTTGGGATCTAGCAACCAGGTGTCCCAGGTAAGGGGGCCGGGGGGGGGGGGGGGCAATGGGGTAGCTGAGAGCGATGAGGCAAGATAACAGAAAACGTTCCGTTTTGGAGTAGGCGGAACGGCAGTTAAAGCAATGGGTCTGCTGTATATGCTTGTTTAGGTATAACCCAGCGGCGTATAGGAGCAGTTTCAGTTGAGTTCTGAAGTATACGCGAGCTCCTCGGATTGTGAGGGACAGGTGCAGCGGTGTGTCCTGATCGTACGTGATCGTAGGAGTGTATATTATAGTCTGATGGCCTCACCTTCTTGAAGACAAGTCTACTGTACAACGTGGGTAGGCTTGGGCATAGGATTACTGACGCTTGGCGAGAAATTTCGCGGCTGAGCTAACATGACGGCACGTATGACTGGTATAGAATTTACGAGTTTTGAAGATGGGCCGTTATTCGCCAATAGCCGCATCTCTTCCGGACAGCTGTCAGAAGTCAACAACGCAGCTGAGCCTATTCCCTGAGCATGAGCCCTGCAATTACCACAGGATCAATTAATTTCTTCTTATTGCTATTATATATCGCACGTTAGAACAATAATGCCGTCAGTCGGACTACAACTCTTCACACTGGGCGGGAATATTATGGCTCCAATCCGCTTTTTGGTAGGCCGGCAGGAGAAAAAACGATATTGATCGTCAATCGATAGCGTCCCCTTCTTTTCCGACGGCGCCCAAATTTGCGGTGAGCGTAGTGCTAAGCAGGATGTGCAGGTCAATAAAATTGACGTGCTTTGTGCAGTGACGCTACGCGCACCGGAAGCAGCACTTAATTTAACAGCACAATTCATGTGCCGTATGTTTTAAAGAGCAACCGTTCTTGCCATTTCTTCAATAATTTTTTTAATGTCACCTTGTGAAAGAACACCACTTGCGGTTTCTGTCTGCGGGCTTGAAAAAAGTTTTTCTACGTCTCCAGAGATTATAACTTGCAGCTTTTTCACATAGACTCAAATATTTGCGTGCTTTACGTGCCCATTCGGTACGTGGTCATAAGATTATGTGTTGTGTGTAGTCATGTTACTTATGCGGGAATTTTCTGAGGAAGGATTGACTCACGCCTTGGTGACAAAGGGGTGTGAAAAGTGTGTCTGCCATTTATTTCCACATTCACAACAAGATATAAAATTAAATAATATTGCGGGATCGAATTCGCCCATCGCGATTTTTTTTCCTGGAGGGGACGATTTATTTGATTTAACATGGCGATGTTGTGGAGGACTGCTGTCGGGGTCAGCCGACGTAGGATAGCGCTTGTCTCCAAATTTCATGGTAAACTCGCACTTGTGTGCCTGTGATTGTGGATGTGTGGGTCATGCAGCCTGGGCTCTGAACGAAGCAAAACAGTAAAGGCGAAATAACGAAGAAGTCGCGTGTGTGGCGTTTGAAAACGGCCGGCGTCAATATGAACCGGTAGACAGTGCACGACCGCTGTGTAGAGAACTTGAAAGCAACCAAACCTACGGTGGAGGATTTGCTACACAGGCTGAATGACAAGACAAGGAAATTGGGTTAGCTAGACCCAACAATTGTAGACCTGCCATGCTGCTTCGCACAAAATGGTCTAGAAATGCTTGGCAGTCCCCGTCACTTGAGATTTAACTAATGAGGCTAGTACTCTGACATTTTTCGAGCTCCCGAATTTCATTAGCCAAGTTTTGCATTTAGAAAAATAGAAATTTATTCTGAACATTGTAGCGCTTGCAGATGAGGGCCCAAGGAGGACCAGACACACAATTCGACTTGCACCCTATTTTGTTCGTATGCACTGAATAGAAGGTATGTAAAGTTAAGCCGCTTTGATGCAAATACTTTTATTCCAACCGTTGTTCTGTTTAATTCCTGCGTCAGCGACTTCATTGGACAAATGAAGAACAAGAATAATTGAAATGGCACGGAATTATAATAATATCATTACATCACAATGCTTGGTGCACGAGAAAGCACGGTCACCACCCGCGCATGCCGTAATGAGGCCTGCCGTTACACACAAGCTCTTTGCTCTTGAAATATGCCCATTTATCATCTGTGCCCAGCGATTATTTTTTTAGTATATAGTGGTTACTATTTACATATTCTCTTCTTGTAAGGCATTTCTTGGTTTTAAAAATATTTAGCTGGGTGCCTGACAAGAGTAGTATTGTCATGGGGCTGCGAGACTTTCACTGCAGTGTAGAAGCCTTCTTTACTCATGTTCTCTGTCCTTGGCACAAGAACAATCAGGCATTGATACTACCGGCTCTTTTACCTCGTTAGCATGTGGAAATCTATATAACAGTGCTTAAAAGGTAAAGTTTTATAGCAAAACTCTCACAAGAACGGCTTAATGCAAGAGCGAAGCACACAGTTCAAGTAGAAAGTGATGCGGGTCCATGAGCCTATCCTTCTTAGACTAGTTCGAGGCGCCGCCGCATTGTGCCGTCGATTTGGTGATAATCGCTAGTATTTGGCCTCTTTGAAATTTTGATCTTTCATTTCGTTAAGGGGCCGCCTTTGGACGGATATAAAACAGGGCAT
This sequence comes from Amblyomma americanum, assembly GCA_030143305.2. Classification (NCBI taxonomy): domain Eukaryota; kingdom Metazoa; phylum Arthropoda; class Arachnida; order Ixodida; family Ixodidae; genus Amblyomma; species Amblyomma americanum. The sequence goes on along the minus strand of JARKHS020014092.1, from coordinate 134,704 downwards.
CTTGCGTCGTTTTTTCCCTTTTCTTTTATTTCATATATTTACTGTCGACCGTAGCACAAATACGCAGCAGACAATTTTCCGCCTTTGGGATTGAACAACATTACAATCTTTTTTTTACTTTTACTTCTCCTTCAAGGTTTCTCGCCAAATATTCCTTTGAAAGGTAGTTTAGACAACAGCAGTATGACCCCACGGTATACGACAACCCAGTCATTAGCTAAAGAACAGCTGCAGAACTTCAAACGTTGTACTGGTGTTTTCGATCTACTAATGAAGTACTTCAGAAAAGATGACTGCATCATGGCGCCAATAAAAGCAGAGAAACCAACTTCATTATCATAATTTATACATACCGTATTGAAAAATGTGTACAGGTTTGAATAGGAGACAAATAGGATTATGGCATATTTCGTTTAATATTATAGGATGAAGCTTCCAAAGCGATTCAGCCCTTGAGTGACTCCTTAGTGGAGGGCTCTGTATAACTACCATTACCCGTGGTTAATTACCATGCACTTATATCACACAGTGCATGCAAGTCGTGGGTTCGAACCCGCCCACTACGATAGCAGTTCGATGGAGGAAAAATGTAAAAATTCCGTGTACTGTGCATTGTTAGTGCCCGTTAAGAACCCCAGGTGGTCGAAATTATCCGGAGCCCTCCACTACGGCGTCCCTCATAGACTGAGCCGCTTTGGGACGCCCATCCTATAAAGCCAAACCAAATGTGCCATAATCCTATTTGCTGACCCGCTCAAACCTATATACATTTTTCAGTAGGGGTACACCTTGTCACCGTGTCCAAGTGCGGCATAGCATGACTATCTCCTTTGCTACAGAATTAGAATGGCTTTGAAGACATGTAACTTCACATCGTAGTTCAGAAATTCATCACTTCGCTTCAAAAACGGTCGAGGGAAAAGGTCGCCTACGCTGAATGAGTTGTTTGAGTGCAAGTAGATACACACAGTAGACGCCACCTAACTTGCAAATGATAATGAGATGCCTAAGATCGACTGATATGCGCGACATAGGCTAGAAATTGGGTTTCACGGAGGGCGCGCAGTGCCTCTGCGCTGCTCCCAACTAGGTTTGCGGGTCACCAAAGGGTTCCCTATTGAGCGGCGCAAGGGAGTAGAGACCCCGAGGCTGTGCGCGTGGGAGCCGGATCCCGCGAGTGCCTCCGAGTGCATTCTCGGTTGCCGCCCAGTAGGTGGCAGCAGCTCTCGGATGCTCCGCGCTGACGTCACGGCCCACCCACTGGGACACGTGGCCTCGGACAGGGTCTCAAAAGAAGCTGCGATCGACTGGCGAGCGCGACTGAACACCACAGTGTGGTCGAAGATGCGTCTCCCAGTTTGTTCTCTCCTCTCGGCGACAGACCAGTGGCTGGGGCCATGAGACACCGCGTCGTGCTCTGTCGATGCTGCGGCGAAAGAACTGGGGTCGCCGCGCTCTTCTTCGCTGCCGAAGTATTCGTGTGTGATTCGCTGAATGGGCATCCCGTGGGAACAGGAATACGCCTAACACATGTGGTGTAATATCCAGTGGCCACTTTATTTTCTTCTCACATGATGGCACGCACTGTGTCCAGTGGGACCCTCGGGAGCCGATAGCACCTTGAGCCTGTTCTTCCACTTCGTGGGGGAACAGCCGGGCTGCCTCAGACAGTCTTTCGGCAATGAAGCCCGGACAACGTGCTCTGGTCTTCCTTCTTGTGCTGTTCTCGTTGCGAGGTGAGTTCTTCGCATGCAAGCATCATAAAGTTTATATTCTGAGAGGAAGACGTGAGCCAGTTATCAAGGTTACAGCATTTATCAGTAGACTTACAAGAATTGTGGAGAGAAAAATTGCTTTCAAGTGGTAAATATCATTGCATTGTTACTTTGCTACAATTTTCTAGCTCCCAGCGATTTTCTATGAAAGCGCAATGTAGGCTCCGCACATCATACGCGCATTATAGAAGGTCTCTCGATTTCACAGGTTGCTAACCAGAAAGCCAAAGAATAATTCGGATCTGGAACGTGAGTGCACGTATGCTCTGGTCAATGGTGTAAAAGTTTCTTTTGCTTGGCCGATCATGCAAATAAAGCACTTTTTCAGGCTTTCAGATAATATTCTCATGCAGGCGATCTTGCAGTCCGCTGATTACAAGTATTCACATTAGCACTCTCAAATAAAACACTTCTACGAAATGAAGTTTAGCAGTTTGCTGGCAGTGCACGATTAAATGCAGGATGACTGGCAATCCCCAGGAGCATGCAGATAGGATTTATTATTAAGGCTTGTACCTGTTCTCTTCTCAAAGCAAACTTTACCAAGCAAAAATGTTTTGTTGAAAGGGAAAGCATCCTTCATATATTGACATGCAGACCGCACCTAGAGTTAAAATTCTTTGAAGTTCCAGGGCTCGCTCTTGAGCGAGAGGTAGGTGGTGAAGGAAAGTAGTCGAATGCATTCTAAGTCTGTTACTTCAGATGCAGGATTTAGCAATGCCCCTTAAGTAACGGCTAGTATTGTAGCCTCTTCGTATTGCTAATTGGCGCATTTAAAGGAAGAGCAGTATGAGTCACTCATACAGAAAAAGCTCTTGCGGGCGCTTTAAGCTGCCAAAGTTGACGAAAGTTGGCTTAAATATATGGAAAAGCATGTGATGTTTAAAGCAAATTTTCACATCAGTAGGTGCCTTCAGTGTAGAATTGCCTCACTCTCTGGTGGCTCTTGTATATATGGCATCGAGTTAACTTTTTTGCTATATAATTCAATCTAAAACCATATCCAAGCATTATAACCTTTGGGATCATTGGAAAGTGATCAGCTCTCACCAAAAAAAACTTTTGCCTTCTGCGGAAACAGAGAAACAGAACGCTGTCACGAAGCTTTTTTTGGAAAAGAATAACCGTTAAATTTTCTGAACCATGACGTAGGAGGGATAGACGTTCGTTAAAATCACTTTTACAAGCTATGCTCACATAGTAGATTACCACTTCACTATGCTGTTTTAACTGAAAGCACAACACCAGATTACCTTGAAATCTTGTTACCTAATCACTTTTTGCCGACGCACTGGGTATAGAACGCTTTATGCACATTGGTTTACCAAGGCCTTGAAGAATGAATCACTTATACCCCTTCTATACAATCTGTTGACCACCCTCGTAAAAGCTGGTCGGAAGTCATTATATCCGTGGTGATTGGCAAGCAGAGGGAAAACTTCACCTGTTTTATTGTCATTAGAAAAGCTGCGCTCGGCGTTCGTCAGAATAGATAACATTTGATTGATGTCAGAGCAGTCGGCAAACTTAAGGCCTCGTCTTTTTGTATATGTTCCGTGGTTTTCCTCAGTGGTAGGCACGGAGCATCTTTTAAGTGCACTACATATGAAACACGTCGTGAGCCTCGACTCAGGCATACGACATTCGAATAAAAAAAAAGGCTATATTTATGTATTTTGTTGAAAAAATTAGCATTATCAACATTCTTCCGTTGCACACTTTGTTAGCTTCATAGGTATACTGTCCAAAACGTTTAAGGGCACAGGGTAAGGTAAAATTAGAAAAAAATCATTTTTTTTTCTTTTGGAATTTTAGAAGTTCAATTCTTTCTACACATGTTCCATGATCGCACTTTCCTCAGAAAGCCATATTTACGGCTGAAAAACGCTTTTTCCGAAACCAAGTAGTGAGCGGCCACGCCCCCTTTCAGGATTAACGTCAATTTTTTCAACCAAAAAGTCCACCACCTGATTTCAAAACTTGTCTAAAATCAGCTACATATAAAAAATGTCTGGCAACTATTGTACAGCTCCTCTTTTTTAGCCAAGACAATCCTGAGACGCTTTGCACGTTTTTTCCACGTTTCTGCAACCTTCATGCAGCTGCGTCCGAGTGCTATCCCTTTCGACCAGTATTGTAAATTGTGCCGGTGTTGGTTGCTGCTGATAAGTTGAGATGCCCAGGGCAAAGAAGGCCTTCGTCAGGCGTGAATTTCACGGCAACCGCTACGCTCATCGTGAAAAAGCAAAAGGATGTCCACGACCGAATGAGATCCCGAACGCCGAACGCGCCAGCTCCTCGACATCGAAGCTTTCAAGATTTTCTCTGTGCTTCCAGGAAGAGGATGTGCTACAGAGCAGCAGCCAATATGCCTTAATGGACATGGACGGCATTTGTGCCGCAATTACACAGATTTGTGTGTGCAGAGAGTGCGGTGGAAGTGTTGAGCTCATCGAAATTGTGACAAAACGGGTAGGTGTTGCAAGCGTTTACAGTTTGAACTGTGAAGTGTGTAGTGCCGCACAACGATTTGAGACGTCGAAGAAAACTACTTCTGGCCTCTATGAAGCCAACCTCAGGTTAGTGTATGCCTTGAGGTCCATTGGTAAGGGAATGGCTGCAGGAAATATACTCTGTGCTATGCTAAACCTTCCTAAGCCGCCGACAAAGTTTGCGAAATACAATCAAGAGCTTCTAGGTCACATCGAAGCTGCTGCTCAGGAGTCGATGAAAAGGGCAGCTGACGAAGCTGTGCAGCTGAATGAGGGGGATAAAGACATCGCAGTTGCTCTTGATGGAAGCTGGCAGAAGCGAGGCCATACTTCCAATAACGGCATAGTCTCTGCGACCAGTGTAGACTCTGGGAAAGTGCTGGATGTGGAGGTTTTGTCTAAACGTTGTCCAAAGTGCAGCATCAAGGGTACGAACAGTGACCCCCTTCATAGAGAGGTGTGCCAAAGCAACTACCAAGGCACCAGCGGTGGAATGGAAGTCGCAGGAGCACTGAAAATTTTCGGCAGGAGTGAGGAGCTTCACGGCGTTCGATACGTCAAATACCTTGGGGATGGTGACAGCAAGGCTTTTATGGCTGTGAAGGCACAAATGCCATATGGTGATTCCGTTGAAATATCCAAGGTTGAGTGCATAGGGCACGTGCAAAAAAGGATGGGCACAAGGTTACGAAGGCTAAAAAAAGGAAACAAAGCAGGAAAACTCTCTGATGGAAAGAGCCTCTCGGGCCGAGGCCGACTGACTGATGCAGTAATAGACAAGCTCCAGACGTACTATGGTTTGGCCATCAGAAGAAATGTAGGAAACCTGGATGAAATGCGAAAGGCCGTTTGGGCAACCTTCTTCCACTTATCGGCCACAGACGATGACCCATGCCATGGACTTTGCCCAAAGGGACCTGATACGTGGCGTGCCTTCAACAGAAGTCAGTCAGAGGGCAAGCCATTTTTCCACAAGGAGAGTTTGCCTGCATCTGTCTTGGAGGCTATCAAACCCATTTATAGGGAGCTATCGAAGGCTGAGCTCCTAGAGAAGTGCCTGCATGGGCGAACTCAAAATGCAAATGAGTCGTTCAACCATGTTGTTTGGGAACGCGCGCCAAAGAATGTGTTTGTTAGGCTTCGGACCCTACGGATGGCAACACTGGATGCTGTTCTTTCATTTAATGATGGTAGCATCGCACGGGCCAACGTTTTGAAGGCGTGTGGATTGAACCCAGGGAGCAACACCATCAAGTGGCTGAGGGAAGCTGACCATAAGCGCATGTACTTTGCGGACCGAGCAACACGACAGCTTACAAAAGAGGCCCGACAGTCAAAACGACAAGCCGAAAAGCGAAAAAATGACGGCGACAGTGACTACGAAGCAGGGGGCTATTAAACCAATTACTATGGAGGCGTTTCTGCGAATAAAAAATGGTTTTTCACACCTTTTTTCTCTTTACGCTCTATTATCTCAAAACAGTGTTTTTTCTTACAAAGGTACCATTATTTCCAATGCCTTTCAAGACAGACGGCTGATTTTTTTTTGCAATCATCTACATAAGTGTTGCCAACTACTGAACTAGAATTAAGCAATTTCACTGAGCAGTTATTCTGTTATGAATTTTGAAATGCGCAAAGAAAGGCCAGATTTGTGTACTACCGGAAAAAATTTTATTAAAAATCGAATTTTCAACACATTTCAAATATTCTAGTTCAGTAAAAAGAGCACAAAATTTGGCAAACAATGATATATGTATTATTAGGCTACTGTTATTAGTTAGTGAGAAACATGTACCTCAACATGGCCTAAAATGCATGGGAAGTATAGGGCTTACCCTGTGCCTTAAAGTCACAACGATTATTTCTTGCCCAACCAGTTTTCAAAAAGGCTTTCACTTCGTCAAAGGTTTTTCTATGTTTTATGATCACTCTCTAGCGATAAATCTCTAGTGAACACTCTCTAGTGATCATGGAAGAATAGAATAGAAGAATATTAAGAATATTAAGAAAATTAAGAATAGAAGAATTAGATATCTTCACCGCGTGTTGAGAAGCGTCTTATGAGTACTGCCCTTGAATACACCTGCATACAGTGTGAAAAGAAATCATGGGAAGAAAAATAGGCCATATACACTTAAGGCTGCATGCGATACGAACCGCTATTTTAGCCTGTTGTTTCTGTTATTTTTAGGTTTTGTTTTGTTTATGACGGTTTAACGTACCAAAGCGGCTCAGGCTATGAGAGACGCCGTAGTAAAGGGCTTCTTATGTTTTGACCACCTGGGGTTCTTTAACGTACAATACATCCCTAAGTGCACGGGCTTCTAGAACGTCGCCTCCATCGAAACTCGACCGCCGCGCCCGGGATCAAACGCTGGTATTTCGGGTCAGCAGCCGAGCGCCATAACCTTTATCCTAGCATATCCTTTCAGCATGAATACGAGAAAACGAGAAGCTAATGGATTGGATGAAGGTTGTAGCAAGATTAAATCATTGCAATTCGCCATTTTATCTTGCTGTAAAAGGCGTATTCTTCAAGACAAAACCGAACTTTGAACAGCTAACTAATCTACAGATGACTTCGGTTATAAAGATGAGTTTGATAGGCTACTCCGCGGCCAAATTGTCTTGATATCTCTTTTAATTACTAGGAGAACTGGAAGAGGTTGAAATTTCCATACATTCCGGTAATGCGTTGTAATTAAAGATACCCATGGCGATTTCTTCAAAATATTGGATATCTTCGACATGCTGTTTTCCAGTTTTCGGTGCAATAAATTTTACTACATTATATTCAGGTTCATCCAGCGTTATTTCAGCACACAGTGAGGTGATGCTAATAGAAGTCCCTACATGACCGAAATGTTTAAAACACAGAAAAATAATGACTCACCAAACAAAAGGAATATTCGACAAGGACAACTGGCCTTCTCGGGCACTGAGCCTAAAGCATGAACCACAACGGAGCGTTTGCCCTGCGTCTCGTTTAAGAGCATCGCCACTTGGCAATGCTCTTGCATCGCCACTTGGCATCGCCACTTGCATCGCCACTTGGCGATGCAAGACGAGCAAGCATTTCACCGCGTACAAACTGCCGAATCGGGACACAGTTCGAAAAGATCGTGGAGGCTCGGAAGTTTATCCCCTGCCTGTAGTTAGTCATCTTATTCAGGGGCTGATGGGAACCTACTGCGGGCAAGTCACATCCACGCAGAAATTTCCTCCTACACTTTTCGGCGTGGATGTGGCCTTCACAGACCGAAGCAAGTTGTCAAGCTTTTGCGCACTTTCCAGCTGAGTGGAGGTGACAAAACTGCTTTAACACGAAGCACCCCACTAATTCCCGTGACTGGGCAATGAAAGCGGTGTACGAAATCCTGTAAGCTGTGCGTTTGCATATATAGGGCAGTGAGGCCGTTGCCTCAACAATTGACTACGAAAGCACGCAGATTAAGTTACTATACTCAATGATAAGCTGCCGCTTCCGACCCGCAAAGCCTGTAAATGGCGTCCTCTGTACACAAAAACACAAAAGTTCTCATATGCTCCAAATATACTTTACCTGAGGAGATTTAAAACCGTTTCATTCATAAGTCACAAATGGACACGTGTGTTAGCGGTAAGTTTGTTCCTCAAATTGAAATTTTGTTGCCAGTTCTAGGAAATGTCTTTTCTTTATTGGTGTTTGAAGGTCGGAAACGGTTTTGTTTTTCTTAGAGGGAGAAATGTCGTAAGGGTTATCACTTTTGCTCCTGTAATTATTCAGCGTTCTTTGCGCTTTTTGGTTCTGCCTCTGATCCGCATTTTCTCCTGCGCAATCACAGGCATTTCCGCTCTCTGTGTGGCTAGGAACACGCGTTAATGTCATTATGTATATTTCCGGAATAAAAGCACCACCTGCGAGTTAGCGTTTGTCCCGTCCTTCCTTCTTCGTTCTGTGTTTCTGCGCGAAACCTGTCTCTCAAATGTATTGCCAGTCAGTTACCAATGTGTTCCACTTTACACATGTGATATATAGGAAGTAAGAACAGCGGATTGGCCCTCTCTTAACTGCGCAATCAGTGACCTTTTGCTTCAGGCAGGCCTGTGGGAGTGCCCGTTCATGGGTTTGCTTATGTGAGGCATGCGAAGAAGACTTTGTACTTAGAGCTTCTGTTAATATTCCTAGCCGGCAGGTGCGGACGTTCCAGACGTCCGCAACCGCAATCGATCGATCAAACTATGATTTCCGCGTGGTTAGCTATTCATCGTTTCTTGATGTTTATCGCAGCTAGTGAACAAAAATGTTGTGTGCCTTCGCAAAAAAGCAATTTCCTGAAAATTCATCGACCTTCTAGAACTGCAGTTTCCACTGGTCAGCACATGGTACTTTTTATGCACTGAGGAGGCTCTAGATTACATCGTCTTGAAGGCTCAACTTACTCTATATAGCTTGAGTCGGTTCTTAGAAAGGAGCCTTTATAAAATTGGGGAAAAAAATTGTAGCACCAAGCAGAAAACTAGCAGCAAGACGGGTGACGGGCCACAATAAACAAAAACCAGTTTCATCAGTGCCACGAACCCTAAGAATGCAGCACGTGCATTCCTATGCTTAAGTTCACACTGATCGCTCTGCATTCACAGAAAGTTAGCGCTGTAAGTCAGCCGTAACACCTACGGCACTAGCGACACCAGTGCATGCAGTCGTCTTTTCCTCCCTGCTGCGCGGGAGAGAAAGAGGACAAATAGATGGCGAAATAAAGCTTGCTTCTTTTTCCCCGCCTCCTTTGCTCAACGTGGGGCGCCGCTCGCCCTCTTGTCTCCACCGGCTTTTTCCCGAGTGGCGCCGAGGGTCGCGCCCCGCGTTGCGTGCGGAAATGAGGCGGCCGCGAAAATATATCGATCCCTCGCTTCCCCCCGGCGGGCCCTCTCTTCTCGTTTTCCTTTTACGTTCCTTTTTCTTCGTGCTCCGGACAAAGTGCTCCTTGCGCTTTTCTGGTTTTATTTTTCTTTCTATTCGTGTTTATATGGTTTTTTTCTCCGCGCAGACAACTTGCTACACATCACCTTATTTACGAGCAAAACATACACCATGCGCCTTCCCCTCGGTCATCCAAGTCGTCAATCAACGCACACAAATGTTCCAGCACTTCTTCCACAACAATTGGTTTTCACTATTTTCTTATTTATTCGTCAATTTTTCAACTCCTTGGGTGCCTCACCGCTTTCGCATTAAGCACTGAATTCAATTACGGAAGACCAGCTCAATGAAAATTAAACCGACGTTATTTTTTGCGCATTCATGTATCTTCGGGCAGAAAGAGACGCGGAAACACAAGTTGAGAGCGGCATAGGATATTTCTAAGTTTCCCCCACGCTTCCAACGGTAGCAATTCGTTTCTGGCATGAATCACAGTTTGATGCCGGCGCGAGGACACCACTAAGTTACGATGCTGCTGTTTTACAAGTCATCGCTAGAATTTACTAGTACTTGGAATGCACTCGCGAGATTTAGATATCAACTACGGTAGAACCAAGGCTATACGCTTCGTCAGCACAATCTTTACGCCTTTTTCAGTGCCGTTCTTGTCTTCAAAGTTATTTTTGTTGGGGCACCTGCGTATTATATCCAATGCACCTCTTTACAATTGTGGGCAATCACATCGTCTTACCAAACACTTGCATTGCGTCGTGCGAGCGATCATCCGAGCTCTACCAGCTTTAGCCGTAAAAAAACCAAAGCGATATATCTCCATAGTTTACCGTTCTTCGAAGATGAAAACTGGCAGAGATTGGTTTACCACTCTTTCATTATAAAACCTCCACAGGGCGCTGGCACTTCATCTTGAGCTTAAGAGTGCAAAGACATAACTATTGAGCAGCACGCAAACCCTCTTTCATTATCCTTCATTACTAGCTGATGTACGCTTGTACACCTAAAGCACACCTCGTTTTTGTAGCCCTACACAGGAGATAAACGGTGTGACCCTCCCCATAGTTATTTGGCCACGTAGAGAAATCGACGTATTTCAGTACGCCGATTGTAGACTCTTGCATTTCTCATAAAACTAGCCGCCCAAGTGGCCTGCCTGGCACATGCACAGAATGTCCTAAAAGCCAGCGAGGCAGCTACGTAGTCATCCTCGTGGTGACGACTCAAGGACATGGTGCTTAACATTAAAAGAGCCAGAAGGGATGCAGAATTTTAAGGGAAACACGTGGCGTAGTGAACCGCTCCTCAGTTTCTTTCATTTCACTGGCCAGGCTTCCAGAAAGTCGATCAACCAACTACCACCTCACCCCCCCCCCCCCCCCCCCCCCTCGACGAATCGCGGCATCCTACGAATAAGAAAATAGCATGGGCGCAGGTGCCGTGGTGCCCATTTGCATGTAATCATGGACGCTATAAGCATACGACTTGCGACGCGGAGAGCTAGAGGTGACGAGATCAAATGTTGCTATGAGGTTCCGTCTTCTCCTAATTATCCCGTGGTGTTGTCATCTCATTGTTCTGATAGCAACTGTTTAACTATCTACATGAGTATTTGTAAAAAAGACGGTAGTCGAGTCTTCATTACCGCTTCTCTGTTTTCTGTGAAGCTTTTACATATGTTGGGCAAATGTGATTACAGAAAGAACAGGAATTTTTCAATGGAAAGCTTTAGTTTTTCTGAGAAAAATTGTACAACAGGCGGGATGGGGTACTTTCTAGATTTAAATAATTTGCATGTGTGGAGCCATGTACAATCGGACGAGAAATTTTGTCGTAGCTCGTCGCCTTTCAATAAATATTAGTAAACTTTTCTGCCCGAATAAGTGCCAAAATGTTTCGTAGGTCCAAGTTTGCACTGAGAAAGTCGCCAACATTGATCAAAAGCTATGTATTCGAAGGAAGGCTCTAGGCACGGCGATCATATGTTGAGTTTAAGAACTTTATCCTGAAATAAATATATCTCTCTTCTCTCGCATTCTCCGGTCTTGTGTTCGACTGTCAAGTGCAATTTGTACTTCGATGCACACACACACACACACACACACACACACACACACACACACACACACACACACACACACACACACACACACGCACACGCACGCGCACGCGCACGCGCACGCGCACGCGCACGCGCACGCGCACGCGCACGCACGCACGCACGCACGCACGCACACACACACACACACACGCACGCACACACACACACACGCACGCCACACACACACACACACACACACACACACACACGCACACACACGCACACACACGCACACACACGCACACACACGCACACACACACGCACGCGCACGCACACACACACACACACACACGTATATTAATATATGGTTGACTGAAGTAGGCATTTCTACAAAGACACTTCTATTGTCGACGTTTCGATCGCGATGTAGTCTTCTTCTGGACTGCAGCGGTATCGCGTCAGATTCTTTGAATTTATAATGTGAAGTCACACTTGAAAGTTTTCCGTTATTGTTACGAATATTTCCATCTAGAATTAGTAAAGGTCAGAAGCGTGACCTCCAAATGAGCCACCACAGTGGCTGAGTGGTTAGGGAGCTCGGCTGCTGACGCCAAAGACGCAAGACGAAATAGTAGATGCCTGTGTACTGTGGGATGTCAGTGCACGCAAAGACCTCCAGGTGGCCAAATTTTCTGGACCGGTCCACCACGGCTCCTCTTATACCCTGAGTGGTTTTGGCTCATTAAACCCCATAAACCAAACCTAATTTTCCATGCATTCTGCTGGTCTGTATAGTGCAGCAGAAAAAAGTATTGTGCCTTTTTTGACATAAATAGTTTAGTGTTATTTATTTCTAGTTGATTGTGGTACTAATTACGATAATTCTGTTTAATTAGTAGTTTTTAAACAACCTTTATAGAGCATCTCACTATTGACAAAGGTTGATTTATTCTTCTAATGGCCAAGAATTCCGGACAAAACGTTTTTGAGCGGAAAGCAGTTTATGAACGCCAATTTTTCACATAGTGTCAGATTTCAGTATACCAATTATATATCCGCCGATCAAGTAACCACCGTCATGAAAATGGTTTTGCTCTTATCGTTTTTCGTATTATCGAAAGCGCTCCCCATTGGTTTTCTGTGACACACTTGGTTGCTCAATGACATCGATGGAAGCATGTTGAGAGATTTTTTCTAACAAATCAGAAGAAGCAACCTTTACCTTCAATATTTCCACAATAATATCTTACAGTCACAACATTCACAATTTTTGTCCGAAAAGGTTGCACATTATTATTACTGAGATTATTTGAACGCGAAATTAAATACCTCTATGCAAGAAGTAACTTTTCAATACTCTCTCAAACAATTATCACAGTCAAGCAGCTGCAGAATCAGGTCATCACCATCATCATCATCATCCTCACTAAGCCCACTGCAGGGCAAAGGCCTCTCCCATATCTCTCCAATCAACCCTGTCCTCTGCCAGCTGCATCCACCTTTTGCCTGAAAACTTCTTAATTTGATCCGCCCACCTAACCTTCTGCCACCCCCTGCTACGCTTACTTTCTCTTGGAATCTACTCCGTTACCCTTAAGGACAAGCAGTTATCTTGCCTTCGCATTACATGTCCTGCCCAAGCCCATTTCTACCTCTTGATTTTGACTAGGATGACATTAACCCGCGTTTGTTCCCTCACCCACTCTGCCCGCTTCCGCTCTCTTAACGTTACACCTACCATTTTTCGTTCCATGGCTCGCTGCGTTGTCCTTAACTTAAGCCGAACTCTTTTCGTTAGCCTCCATGTTTCTGCCCTGTAGGTGAGTACCGGTAAGATACAGCTGTTGTACGCTTTTCCTTTAGGGAAATTGGTAAACTGTCATTCGTGATCTGGGAGAACCTGCCATATATGCGCTCCACCCCATTCTTATCCTTCTAGTTTCTTCCCTCTCATGATCCGGATCAGTGGTCACTACCTACCCGAAGTAGACAAATTCGTTTACCACTTACAGGTCCTTGCTGGCAATTGTGAACTGTTCCCTTGCTAGACTGTTGAACATTACCTTGGTCTTCTGCATGTTAGTATTTAGACCCAGCGTTCTGCTCTGCCTGTCTAACTCATTGATCACGATTTGCAGTTCACCTTCTGAGTGACACAGCAGGGCAATTTCATCAGCGAATCGCGGATTATTTAGGTATTCTTCATTTACTCTTATTCCGAGCTGTTCCTAATTTCGGCCTCGGAATACGTCCTGTAAACAGGTGGTGAATAGCAGTGGCAAGATCGTGTCTCCTAGCCTGACGCCCTTCCTTATCGGAAATTTATTGCTGACTTAATGGAGGACTATAGTAACTGTGAAGTTGGTATATGTAACTTCCAGTATTTTGACTTATGGCTCTTCTACACCCTGATTACGCAATGCCTGTATGAATGCTGAAGTTTCCACTGAGGCGAATGCTTTCTCGTAATCTAAGAAGGCAGCTATATATTGAGATTGGTTATATTCTGCGCATTTCTCTATAACCTGACTGATAGTGTGAATATTATCTATTGTGGAATATCCTTTACGAAAGCCAGCCTGATCATTTGGTTGATTAAAGTCTAAGGTGGCCCTGACTCTATTAGAGATTACCTTAGTAAATACCTTGTAGGCAAGAGATAGCAAGCTGATCGGTGTGTAATTTTTCAAGTCCTTGGCGTCTTCCTTTTTATGAATTAAGATAATGTTTACATTCTTCCAAGCTTCTGGTACGATCAAGGTATACAGGGTTGTTAGTTTTTCTAGCACGTTCTCCCCCCCCCCCCCCCATCCTTCAACAGATCTGCGGTTACCTGATCCTGCCCAGCTGTTTTTCCCATTTCCATTGCTCCTAAGGCTGTCTTTACTTCTTCTTTTGTTACTGGCGGGATGGTGCATTGCTGTGCGCTACTGTCTCCCTTATTAACACTCTGATTACATTGGCTACTGTACAAATTTGTGTATAACTCTTCGGCCACACTATCTTATCCATATTGCTAACGACATTGCCCTCCTTGTCTCTTAACGCATACATCTAGTTTTTACCTATGCCTAGTTTCCTCTTCACCGCTTTTAGGCTACCTCCGTCCTTTAAAGCATGCTCGATTCTCTCGGTGTTAAACTTCCTTATGTCGGGTACTTTGCGCTTATTTAGTAACTTCGATAGCTCTGTCAGTTCTATTCTGTCGGTAGAGTTTGACTTCGTCATGCTTTGGCGCTTCTTAATCAGATCTTTCGTCACCTGAGATAGCTTTCCGGTATCCTGTCGAACTGTCCTATCACCTAATTATACTGCACACTCCGTAATGATGGCTGTCAGATTACCACTCATTGTATGAACATCAAGACTGTCTTCCTCATTTAAAGCCGAATATCTGCTTCGCAGCGATATCCTGAATCCCTGTACTTTCCCTCTTACCGCTAGCTCGTTAATGGACTTCCTCTTCACTAGCTTCTTCCGTTTCCTCTTCAAGTCTAAGCCAATTCGAGACCTTACCTTTCTGTGTTTTATACAGCGCACCTTTCCGAGGACGGCCACATCCTGAACGGGGAAAGGTTGAGCGCATAGTATGAACTCGATTTGATTTTTAGTCTCACCATTGGGGCTCTTCATGTCCACTTCCTGTTCTCCCGTTTGCGGAAGAAGGTATTCATGATCCGTAAATTATTTCTATCTTCGAATTCTACTAATAACTCTCCCCTGCTTTTTCTATAACCTATGCCATAGTCGCCTACCGCGTTGTCACCAGCTTGCTTCTTGCCCACCTTCGCATTCAAGCCGCCCATCAGTGTAGTGTACTGTGGTTTTGCTTTATTCATTGCTGATTCCACGTCTTCTTAGAAACTTTCAATGGTCTGGTCATCATGACTGGATGTAGGCGCGTACACCTGCACCACTTTCATCTTGTACCTCCTATTAAGCCTAATTACAATAGCTGCTACCCTCTCGTTAATAATATAGAACTCCTCTACGTTGCCAGCTAAATCCTGATTAATCAAGAATCCCACACCTAGTTCTCGTCTATCCGCTAATCCGCGATAGCACAGTATATGTCCGTCCATTAGTGCTGTATACGCCTCACCTGTCCTCCTCACTTCACTAAGCCCTATCACATCCCATTTAATTCCCGCTAGTTCTTCGAACAACATTGCTAGGCTAGCCTCACTAGATATATTTCTAGCGTTACACGTTGCTAGGTTCAGGCCCCAATTCCGGCCTGTCCGGAGCCAGAGATTCTTAGCACCCTCCGCGGCGTCACAGGTCTGACCGCCACCGTGGTCAGTTGTTCCGCAGCCGCTGGGGACTGAGGCCGAGAGTTAATTGGTTTGTTCATAGAAGGTTGTGGCCATATACTACACCAGGGTGGCCAAGTCCTGTTTTGGTGAGGGAGTGCGCTGTCGGTTGTGGTCACCGAGATCAGGCCGCACCCCAGGCCTGGTTATGCAATTCCATCGACACGCGGATTTTTTTTCAAGCCTGGTGGAGAATTGCACGGCACCTGGATTTGAGCCCCGGTCCTCTTGCACGCGAGGCAGACGCTCTACCTCTACGTCATCGCTGCGGCAGAATCAGGTACATAGTTAATAACTTTTGTTGAGTTTGTTCAAGCAGGACGTTGTATGGCAGCACAGACGCTAGCCCACGAAAGTTCTCTTCTGCTGTGTTTATGCTCATTCTATACATCAAAATTGTCAGCAATACTCTCCTGCACTGAGCTCATAGCAATTCAGTATTTTACAAACCAGAGCAGGTAGCGCGTGAAAGCACCTCCGCATAAAAAGTTTTTCAGTTGCGTCGCATGGCTTGCGTAAACTTATCTTGTGAAATAAACGAAAAACCCTTCATGTCGATATTCCCCCTACCAACAGTCCCTCACCAGGCTGTAAATGGCCCAGCACTGGCTACACTCCGAAACTATCATGCAGGCCATATAAAATGCAAGACTATACTCTTTAGCAAACACATTCGTACACGCAAATCACATGAATACCGTGCACACTATTTGCGCTTTACCACTGGTCATGTCTTTTGCCCTGAGAATCACCAGAGGAATGTCTTAAATGATGATATTGTTCAGTATTCGTTCAAATGTGGCTACGAAGTCAGTAGGTCTTTCTATGCCCTTCCTTCCAAGTGAAAGCAAGATGTCGAGCGCAGCTATTCTGACCGCAAACGCACTGGCACGCACTTACACCTTGCCCTCTGGCGGGAAACAGGTTTTTGCCACCTGACTTTCTTTCTGTTGCAGTCCCTGAAAGAGATATTCAATTCAAAAGTGACCGGCAGTGCCGTCATTTACAAAAGTTCCCATCGTATGGATAGACGTGTTTTCTTCTATGGGGGAGGTAATTAATTTTCTACTAATTAAGGGGTGGCAGAGTCATGGAAAGCGTGATCAGAAATAATGGTCCAACTAAATATAGGGATCTAGGATATGACAGCGCACCAATCATGATAAGCATCTTTTCAGCCACTGGTACTCTGCTAGTGCATCTGGAATCTCAACCATTCGGAGCTGTGCGAAGGGAAAGTGGAAAAAAACGTTTCCACCTTGTTACTCTGCTTACCTTTAGGTGTGAATGTTGCCAGAACGGATTTCTCGTTGTTTGGAATAATTCCGACATTCCTTGAAAGTGATTATTTAAGAATGAAGTCAGTGTTTTGCATGCATTCCTGCCGACTCACAAGCCGCCGTTGATTGCGAGCGTTCGCGGCAACACAAATTCGCTGTCGGGAAAATTGCTTATCTTGGGCGGCGCTCCCAATTCACATTTCGCGCATTGAGTGCCTTCTTTTGGCGCAGGAAGCTGTACCGCTAGCGCAGAGCGAATACCTACAATTTCGCGCTATTTTGGTCTCTTTAAGTCTGATTTAATCAGATATGCACAAAGAAAACATTGTAAAATTATTATCTAGCATTCTGTAAATCAGATCCCAAGCCGAATTACCTGAAAATACCGTGAAATTTTGTTTTGTATTTTACACACCTATAGAAGCCGTGCTAAGCAAGCAAACTGAATCACATTTTGCATTAGAACGAAACTTTACACATGTAGTTCCTGATCCTTCTGAGTCGAAACATCATTTTGTCAAAGTACAATTAATTCTTTTTTTTATGCACTCGGAAATAAAAAAACAGATCTCTGAATGACACACACTGCTCACACCGGAAACACAGGTAGCAAACGAGTCCCTAGAGTGGAGAGGTTCTGGCTCCGCGAGTCGCCTCTGAGCCGTACGAACTGCCGCGGCATGCGATGTTTGGGAGCAGAGTTGCTAGCGTGATGGGCAGTGCGCGCAGCGACAACCGCGCTACATTCGTGCGAAACGCGAACGCTTTCGGTAAAGCGGATATTGAACGGCGCCCGTCGTGGGAACGAGCGCGTCGTGCATCGCTGTTTGTCTTCTCCGTCGTCGACGTCGTGCTTCCGCCAGAACGGGAGCAAACATTGAGTCGTGCCAACACACAAAAGAAACAAGAACGCATGGCTGTTTGCGTAGAGTGTGTGATCGCTGCACGAAGAACACGCAACGCAGAAATGTCAATCTAACGTTGTTTTGTGGCGCTCGCTGCATCCTGAAAACTGTTTCTGAATTGAAGCTCCGTCGAAGTTCGAGCGGAGACCGACGTATGCAATCCAAGAAAGTGGGCACAAAAGTGATTCAAGACGGAAACGAAATTGAGCGCACGACAAAAAGATTGGAAAGTTCTTTGTATCATTTTTATTTCAGCGCTGGTACTTTCTTTTTCTTTCTAGACTTTCTGCCTCCGCTATTGCAGATTTTGATTTTGTCAAAGGAGGACAGTTGTGTTCGTAACAATTGTTGGCTTTATGAGCAGAGAGAATGATTATTCAGGCGATGGAATTGACAGCAGGCCATGTTACAGCTAATCGCGCCTTTGCATTAACACCACGAACACGAAAATTGTTATTAGGTAAATTTTAAATGGGAAGTGAAAACCTAACACCCCACTGATGTGGCTGTGGCGAGAGGGAAAAAGTAGGCGACATGCAAGCAGCAGTGTCACGCCCCTGTGTTGTGATCTTTTCTTGCTTGTGTGGCCACGTTCCTCTTTTTGTTAGGGCGGTATTTGTTTTCTTCACCTAGACCCTTGAGTTTTTTGGACCGCACCGACGCCCAGACACGTTTTTGAAGATCAAAATAATTACTTGAACACAGAGTACCGAAACAGAACTTACTACAAGGGGGCACAGAAATGTAATTTGTAAAGCGTTTATTATTGGAATGTGACTAAGCATCATGATAATAAACAGGTCTTAGCTGTGTCGAAGCAATTCTTTCTCACAATGCTACGTACAGTGTTCAGGAAAATAGCCTCAACAAGAGGGAGCGGATTTGTGTGAATAATGGAATTGCTAGCTGCGCATTGTTGCTGCGCCTTTCTGCAAAGAACTAAGAACGACTCGCCTTTGTTTTTAGTTTTTAATGATCGAGGCACGATATAAGTTCACATTTTTTCTTAAAAACATGTCTTAGCAAAGGGGCTGCAAAGATGGAACTCGCATGTTTCCGTCTTTTCCTGTAGTTTGCCTTGCGAGCCATTAGTACAGCCCTTTCCGCTGTCGGTGCTAGTGACCCCACAGGGCACTTGAGTGGCGCCTATGAAAACATATGGAAGGAACAGAAATTGGAGTGGATACTTAAGCTCCACGTAAGAGTATATAAGCCAGACTGTTCATTCTCGGCTTTATACTTATATATCCCAGGGAGTCGTTCTGCCACTCCTGGAGCATTTGTGCAGCGGTTAAGCGATAGACGCTCGTGCGACCCAGGTTGTTCTTCCAGAATAACCCTTCGCGACAGTTATTAACCTCTCGCGAAATCACTAATTTTACTACCTTCTACGGTTGTCACTTTGGTCACAATCTGGTGGGCAGGTTTCATGACGCGACAAGGTTACGTGACTTAAGTGTTCCACTGGGTTGCTTTGCTTTGCGGATTTCCCGCTCACAAAACCGACGGTGACGACGCCGGATTTTTTTCAGAATGGGAGCCTTAATGACATCCCATTAATATTAGCAGACGATTAGACAATTCGTAGCCTGGGTTGCAACAGCACAAGGAGCCCGTTGAGCCGTGTTGGTGACCTCACATCCGGCCGTGGTTTCAAGAGTGATGATGTCACGCTTGAAACACTTAAGAGGAAGACGCTATCATTGTTAATTGTCCCATTAATTTACATTGCAATTTTTCTAATATATGACTGACTTTCTTGAGTATGAGTTACAAGACTCATACACAATAATCTACTAGATAGGTTTCATTGGTATCACACATGATGGATCACCACTAGACATGCTTTTCATGAGCACGCATCACGCGTCATTCCTAGTGGTACGCCTCACCATGCCGCACTCACGCACTCGTGCCTATACATACGTCATGATTTCCGTGCGCTCCAATCACCAGCAATTCATAAATAACCGTGCTTAGTCACGACATATGATTGTCCCCGCACATACCGTGATTGCTACTATAAGCACACAACACACCAAGTGCCGACCGAATGTGAAAGCGACACAATGCCGGGAAACGCATCGACGGGCGCCTTGTCCTATGGCATAAAAGTATATAGTACATGGAAACCTGATGTGGGGACCTGTAAACAGTTGTAACGCTGTTCTTGGTAGCAGTGATATGTTCAGATTTGTTTGCACTCACCTCGAAAAGTTTTCTGTTAATCGAACAGTGTTCACATGGTAGTGCTCCCCATTTCACTTTTTTATGTACTATGGACCAATTAAAATCATTTATATTTTTTTTTGCAGAGATACGACTGATTATGTCGCCAGCATGTTGTCCCTCCCTCTGCGTAGTCGAGGCAATATCTGCAATACGGAACCAATTTTATCTATGGTCTGGAACGACGTCTACATCAGCAAAAAAGAGCAGGGAAAGAGATAAAACGATTTCGCCATAAGATGGAAGGGGTCAAGGGGCAGAGTCTTGAGCTTTGGGTGGTCTTCCTAGTCCACGATCCCAGTGAAACTGATGAAATGGGTGCTCGTTCGGCTCGCTCAACCAGCTCCACATAGCCTTGCAGGTCCGAGCTGGTGAAATGCTCCTTTCACTGCGCGACTGGCGAATTTGCAAACTTAGTTTTTGTCGGGTCTAGCCCGACACCATTACGTGGTGGTAAAATGTTTAGGGGAATCCCCCAAGGTGGAGTAAATTTGTAATTAGGGAGTAACTACTCATTGCCATCCATCCAAGCGCAGCCATACGGCTAGAAAGGAAAGTTATACAGCTTTCTCAGAAACTTCAACCCCACCTTAGGGGATTCCCCTAAACATTTCACCAACTCTACTCCCACTGCTTCCCCTTCGAGTTATTGAGTAATTCGCTCTCACTCTACCATAACCTTGCCGTCCCGGTTAGCTTAGTTGGTAGAGCGACTGCTCCGGTGAACCGGTGTTCCGGGCCTCGAACTCGGACCAGAACGAATTTTCTTTAACGGCGAAGTTTCTGAAAAAGCTGTATAGCTTTCCTTTGTAGCCGTATGGCTACGCTTGAGTGGATGGCAACGAGTAATAACTCCCTTATTACTATTACGTGGTGTGATCAAAAGTGGCGGTCTCTCCACACCATGCGCTGTTTACATTAAATCTAGTCAGCCAAATTTACCTTAAAGAAGCTGATTTTGATATAATTTGGTCTGTAGCCACCGCTATACAGTGGCTTGCTGTGTCATGGGTGACTTCTGTCGAGGTGAACATATGGGGCGCACATCCCTCCATAGTGTGATGGAGTCACTCTAACTGGCTGGGGCAAATTGTGTGTCCTTGTCGTGTTCATATAACGCGAGTATCCTCGAACGACAACGTCCAATTAGAGATATCCTCTTATCCCCATATGTCCCGGTGCCCGGGTCACATTGTTCCTGCCCTTTTAGTTTGTTCTATGTTGAAGAAGCTTTGCAGTGACTTTCTTGCTTCTACCCCTTGGGAAGCTAATACAAGTGGATTGTGTATCAAATATTATCGTGAATTTCTTCCCAGTGCAGATCCCCATCGCGACCACCGCCGCCATGGCTGCTTCTTCACCTGCGTTTACTTCTCTGCTGTTGGTAGTCCTGCTTGCGACTTTTGCGTCCCTGTCGTCTACTACCGCTTGGCTGTGGCTCTTTTCTCATTGTATGGTGAATTGGCCACATAAACAGCAGAGTCCACGTCGTCTCTCTGGTCCAGAACTCTTTCGGGGTTCAGCTGACCTTTAGCGGGTGTCGTTTTCAGGCAATAAACGGGGTGGGATTCACTGACCGGAAGGTAGGTAGGCTGACATGTTAGGCACCAAGGTTACTAGCACTGAATGCCATTCATACCTGCGAAATAACACTGCGCTGCTTATGCGAGCAGCAGCAAAAAGCGGTTTACAAATCGTGGATTATCGTGATTCTGAGACCAAGCTAGGCCGCGACTCTCCTGTATCGAGTTTTTGCAAAGCGCAGCGCGCAAGCCACGACTTTTCTTATTAATATGTTAGGATTGAAACTGCGCAAATCAGGTTCATGCAAATACCACAGGCAACGCCGCCTTCTAAGCTATTCAAAGAGTCAGGATAGCCTAAATGTAAATAGAATATGTGTTAATTAAAAGCCATCAAAGCGCGAACTACTGTTGAACGCGATTGCTTGAGCATTTGTGGTGGTATTAGAGCAAAACACTCTGTCACAGACACGTTTAGTCTTGAATTTTTTATTTTAATGTAGAGCTGAGTGTGTTGTGATTGCTTAATTTAGGTCTAATAAGCTGAATGACTTAAGTAATATATGTTGCGATTATCCTCATCCCCAGCCATAAGCCAAGGAGTCAGTCACACTTCTTCAGGCCACAGTTCCTGCGCAGTGAAATCAATACCATGTTCATGATGTTGGGCCGTTTTGCGGCGTACATGAACAATTAAAAAGGCGCTTATGTGGGAATTGTGTCGACAAAGTTCGTTTGCTAGAAGTCTAGGCTGTCAGTAGGCGAACGCCACCTTTAAGAGTGCACGCTGGCCGCCCGAAACAAACAAACTCTGTGACACTGCGTTCGATATAAATTTTTATTAATTCTTTTTTTTTGTTTTCCTGTGTACTGAACGGTCTGCATCACTTGAAGTTGGAGGCAGAAACTTGACCGGGCCCTCCAGTCATTTAGAAGGCAGCAGCAGAGGTTGGGGCCAGAGTCGAGCTACGAGAAGAATCACAACAGGATGCAAAAAAAAGGCACAAGAAATTGAGACCCGGCACGGGATGTATCGTAAGGATCCTCACTTACCACTTTGCAAGCCAGAACAGTGCTTTCGTAGCTGTCTTGAGGAGAGAAAGACTACCTGTTAAAGTTATTTAGTAAAAAAAGTTTAATTTTGTGTCATTGAATAAACTTATGCGCTGAGTACGCAAGTACGCAATGAACCAGGGCTGAGAAGATCGAGTTAAACCTTTAGGTTCCACCCTCGCTATAAACGAAGCAGATAATGAGTCATAGAAAGCGTCCATAAGATGTTATCCATAGTGTTATTGAAAGGTTATAATTTTATACTGCATAAAGAGATATCCTGTAGGGACCGGTCGATCAATGTTGGCTACGTAACAGAGGTGTGATTTGCGCAAGGACTATTATTTTATCAATATTATCTGCTGCATTAGTTGCCCACACATAGGTGCAGTACATTATCTGCGAGGCAAATATTGCGTCATATAACACATGTTTATTCTTAGAGGAAGTACAGTGCGACATCGAGGTACAGCTGTATCTGGATGAATAGAACTAGCTGTAGTCAGTGAAAAGAGTTTCTTTGCTACATATTAATTTCAGTGCCTCAATTCGTATGCAAAAAAATACACATAAAGACGTTTGTGGATGTCCACGAGTTTAATATATTTGCAATAAATGATTAAGCAGATATCAAGACTCAATTTCCTATTTCTGGCTCGCAAAGAAACGTCTTTCGTTTCCTCGCCATGCGACTTAGACGTCCCGTACCTTATCTGGCTTTATGTTGTGAATTAATGGCGCGTTATGTTACGCCGGGCAACGTACATGATGTCACAGGAAGAGTGCAGATACGCTACTTTTCTAGGGGGCACAGTCCCTGGAGGGGAGCGTGAGTGACTGCTAGAGACCTCGGCGCGGGGACGCGTGGCTGCGGGAGTATGCGCTTAGGACGTCAGTGCACACAAGGTCACCTTTTCTTTTAAACCGGAGTCGTAGTGACCTCGCCACGTCTCAGGAACCGACGCTTCCATGCTGGCTGAAATAAAGGTCGGCGCCTTGCAGACGGTACTCTTCAGATGCTCGCAACGTCCATCAGTTTTCACTGTTGTGGTAGGATAGGTAGGTGATGTCGATAATATCGATGAGCAAGAAATACGAAACCACCATTTTATGATGCCGTTGGCAATAAGGTGTTGCTGGCGAAGTTTTATTTTCGTACTAGATTCAAACGAGCATGACCTTGTTGGTGATATTTTTTTCGGAAAGGGTGCGCGTAAGTATCGAGAAAACACGGTATGTGGCTGCGCCGCAATTGCTGGCTGTCTGCATCGCAAACAACACCTCTATACCGAGTAATATTTAGTGCAAAAGCACTATTTCAAGGGGTCAAACTCAACCAAGAATCCTGTGGTGCCCCTGACATGGAGGTCGCAGAAATAAAATAAAAACTGCCGCGACAGGGTTACGAACATACTACGACGCGATCAGATCAGCTTCGCAGGCCACTGCATGAGAGCAGTACGCTATCCCAGAAGCCCGTCACGTCTCTTGTTGAACTGCAAGTCTGCAACCCAATCTCACGCTGTGCATTGCTCACCGTTGTCTTCATCAACTTCCATTTGCAGTGCGAACAGATCAGATAAGCTTACCGTGAGTCTAATATCGTCGCTGAGCGTGCCGAGGACCCAGGAAGGAAAAATCATGAGCCAACCAGGTTAAAAACAAGCTTTCGCATGTCTACCCGGTTTAAATACGTTGAAGCCATACCATTTTTTTAGCATTTACAGATTTTTATTTTAAAAACTGCGGGCGATACATCGGTGCGGTCTCTGCAAGTGGATTGTACACCAAGGAGGATATTTTGTATGTGGTAGAACTCAATATTTTACGATTAATTAACTCAAAAACTAGTTATCTTTTTATTGTAGATTTCGGAGGGCAACATTATATTGTTACGTGCTTTGCACGCACCTCCACCAACCTGTTACGTGCTTTGCACGCACGGGGGTTTATTCAAAGAGGGGACCGGTCGAAGCAGGATGGAAGCAGGAAGCCTAGCAGCGTCCTTCAGCTCTCTCTTTTTCTTCCTCTTTCTCCGCGGGTCAGTCCTTCATCTTCTGCTTCTTCCGTCGAGGTTCTGTGGAAGCACGTTACAATATTGTACAATTGAAGACCACTCTACACCGAAGCTGAGCCCTGTTTTAACTTCTCTTAATCGGTAACGTTGTTCTAAATATTGAACGTCAAAAAAAGACATTTCAAATCTTGTTTAGTTGACTTTCCCACATTGCACGCTTATAAATGGCGTTGGTGCTCCTAGTATCTTTGCCGAAATTGCGACTTCTTCATCGTTCTTAAAAACACAAAAGACGTCCGCATTTCACGCATAAAATTATCAGCGACGCCATTTTATAGACATGCTCTGCGGGAAAGCGACCTCGACAAGCGTTGGAATGCGCAGTTTTGATTGACGTTCGATATTAGAAACCGCATTGCCGATCAAGTGTAGCATAAATGTGTGCTATAAATACAATTTTGGATGAAAAAATGCTTCTGTATGCCTGAGAAGTCTAAAGCAGAGGCATTAGAGGCTGATTTGATTGCTCCGTCGCCGTTCCGAATGCCGCTCGGGGTTATAAATGTGGCAAGCTTTTTTCACAGCCTAATATTTACGCGAAAGCCTTTAATGGCTCATACTCGCGGTGTCCGGCCGTCCGTCCGTCCGTGACAGTCTTCATCTCGATAAGAAAAAAAATTGTTGTGTACGATGCGATTCGAGACACCACCCTTCCGTACCGCAGCTGAGCACTCTAACGACTACGCTACTTCGTGCCAACGCATATGTAGTTCTCATTGTCTAGGACGCTGAATAATGTTTGCAGAATGGCGTCGAATCAAATGGATACCTCCAAAATGCCCTCCAGTGACTCCAGCATTTAAGATTCACAAGCAATTGTGTACTTAATTAGTATCTTAACCACATATCAGTGACACAAGCAGAAACACCGCTCTAAAGGCTTTTTCGCCTTACCGCACTTTAGATCAACAAAGTGCCCCCTAAATTTTTAAATTCTTCCTCTCTCTCCTTATCAGAGGCTTCGGCTTCAAAAGCACACCGACGGAGCTGGCCATCGCTGTGAAAAAATGCCACTCCTTGGTGTCTTAATCCGTGCTGCACCTACAACCCTACATCAGAAATGCAGTCGTGCTGTACAACGTGTTAACTGCTTTGATCCCATGATTAGACGAGTAACAACCCAAGGTAGGCTGTCTCTAACAGGTGTTTCAGGGAAGGTTATCACTAATATGTAAATATAGGGTTTGCTTGGTAAAGAGAAACTTTTGGCGGCATAGTAATACCAATAAAGGCACACGTAAAAAATGCGAATCATGCTAACAGAGATATTTAACTGGACCGTAATTGTTTAACTATAAACTATTAATATTTAAGTATTAACGATAGCCGCCTGATAGCATTTAGAGATCTGTAGCCGGTCGATAGTAACATCCATATCTGTTAGAATTTAGAATACGCGAGCCTTTCCCATTCTCTCTCCCCTTTGCAAATATATGTTATAGGAAGCAGTCTTAACTATGTCGACGTCCATGGCTATTGTGACGTCTGTTTCCGACAGGGGCACACTATGACGACGTTCATCCGAACGTCGCTATATCGCTACATCCGAAGAAATTTCCCGGGAATCGAACCCACGACATTCCCGAAACTCGAACCCAACACATTTGCGGGACTCGAATCCACTTTTTCGCTATTGCTATCGTCATTACTGGCATCACCACTTGCATTGTCACAATCATCATCATCGCTATAGACGAATATCACTATCGCTATCAGCACAATCACTACCACAATCGTTATCACCAACTATCACTATCGCTGGCACTATCACTACCAATTACTATCATTATGACTATCCCTACAAACACTATGACTATATCTAGTACTGTCACTTTAGTTGTTATCATTATCACTTTATATCACTTTCTTACTATTTACTATCACTACTATCGTTACATGTGTGTTGCTCACCAACTGTTGCATTTTATATTAATTACCATAGAATTTATCATTGACAGTTCGTGCGGACACTTTTGCGGACACCTTCAGTCTACAATTTTTTCCACGCCATTCATGAGCCAAAATATGCTTATGCCTGGATATTTTCCGTTCTCCGGCCCCATTTCCACGAGGGATAGCCCGTTTGCTGTACAATAGCAGCACACGTTGAAGAACCCATGTTGGCCTCAATTCATATAGAGTTATTAAGAACCGCCATGGCATCTTAAAAGCCCATGTGCCACTTTGCAAGCTTATACAACACGTACAGACTTTTTTTGCTAAGAGCCACCGTGGTGGCTCAGTGGTTATGGCGGTCTACTGCTGACCCGAAAGGAGCGGAATCGATTTCGACCGCGGCGTTCGAATTTCGATGCCGGTGAAAATCTAGAGGCCTGTATCTTCTGCGATGTCAGTGGACGTTAAATAACCGCAGGTGCTCGAAATTTCCGCAGCCCTTCACTACGGCGTCCCTCATAGCCTGAGTCACTTTGAGGCGTTAAACCCCATAAACCATTTTTTTTTTCTGTTAGGGCTTCTCGCGTCCTGCCCCTTGCTACCGCCGCGACCGGGATCGAACCCGTATTCTTCCGGTCAGCAGCCCAGCACCATAACCTCCGAGCCACCGCGGCGGCTTGATTTTTATGTGTGCCGAAGTACTTCCAAAGTGCAGTAAAATGTAAAAGTTGCAAATCACCCGATTCTAAATTTCATTTTATAAAAATTGCTTTAGTTCCATCAAATCCACGTGAATTTGAGTGACTGAGAACACCTGATAATCGTAAGGCATGCTTGGGCTTCTTGTAAAAATTATTTTGACTTAATTTTCTTACTGCCATAATCACCACCAAGGACCCCCCCCCCCCCTTTTTTTTTCTGAACCTCTGCGCAGCCCTCTGCTTGGCCGTAGTCATCCGACGTCTGAGCGTGCCGCGGTGGGTGCAGAACGGCACAGAAACGCCTGTGGTGCTGGACTGCGAGTACGTGTACAACGAGAATGACCTCAAGTTGGTGGTGAAGTGGTTCTTCAACGATGGACCCGAGCCTGTCTACCAGTGGATACCCGAGATGAGGGTGCGCGAGGCTTTCGGGGTGCTCCAGGGGCGCTTGGACGACACCTTCTCAGTGAACTCTCGAGACATGTACTCGCAGTACCGTGCCATCCGCATCCTGAAGCCTACCTGGGAGCTGAGCGGCAAGTACACCTGCGTCGTAGCTTCACTAGCCGGACAGGACGCGCGGCACCAGGACATGACTGTTTTCGGTGAGTGCATGCTGTCCGCCTGGTCTTTTACGATATCATGTGGTTCCTTGTATGGCCGCACTAAACTACTTCGACAGTGACGAAGGCGACATTTACGACGTTCGCAGCTTGTCCGCAAAAAAAAAAAAAAATGGGTGGGAGGCTCTCATTCCAGTGCGGTTCATTTCCTGCAAAACAGAAGAGAACTGGAAGCACAAGAGCAAGCAAGTAATTATGGCGAACCTGACGTCCGCTTTTATGATGAATTTACCCAGAAAAAGAAGCACCTTCACTGGATGGCACGCACAAGGGATAAGTAAATGGGCTATCGCTTTGCATGACAGAAGAACAGAAAGGTGATGGCCCGTAGGGGACCAGGAGAACCAGTTTTGCGGATTTAATGCGACGTTGATTTGTGCAATATTAAGGTACCAAAGCAAGTTGAAAGCGGTGCCCAGGATACCGGGCGTGTACCTCCATTCAATGGCATTTTATTTTTTGGCAGTATGAATTACGAAGCACCTTAAAAAAAACCAGAGCAACTACGCAATAAATGAATTTAACAGTGCAGCAGTAAGATTATTTTTTTCTCCAAGTGAAATATTTTCCTTGTTTTCGTTAAAGTCACAAAGTCTTAGAAAAAGAAGGAGATGCCGTTGGCACTTATTGCAACTTACTTGCCCGTAAATTTCATGTTTTATCATTTGAAGAAACCCGTTTCACTAATTCATCTGACGTTCATCAATTCAAAGACTACTCTCATGCGTTCTTATTCAGACAGAATAAAATAAAAAAGTGTGTAGTGACTGTATGTATTTTCGTGAACGCATATCATACGCCTTCATTGCGATATTTTCTACTTTTCACAGTGATATTGAAATACTTGCTGCCTTCGTGTGGTGCTATATAATTCTTGTTTACCGGCCCCCTTTTGGTAGCGTTCAAAACTTTTCTCATACCTTGACAGTGTACTACGCCAACCTACAGGACAGAAAATCTGTTGCCGTGCTATGCGGTTTTAACACAGATATATTAATGAAAAATACTGCACCCAAAAATGCGATTGATATGACATCCACCTACAGTTGCGCTACTGTTATGTACATGCCTAGAAGAATTACCGTGAATACAGGAACTGCTTTTCATTTAGGTTTCACTGACTTCTTGTCAAGTGATGTCCAGTAGGATGTGATGGCCGTTGACGCTAGCCACTATCTTCATTTCTTCTAGTTTGAGCCATCCAAGGCAAACTTCTTAAGTAACGCAGCTAAAGATAATTTATAGCAAAATAAATGGCGAAAGAACAAATCCTTTATATGCATGATTTCTGAAGTGGGCTGATCAGATGCTCTTAATGAAGTCGCGTAGTCGCTCTTATTATGCCGTTGAAGACAAATTTTTAACCGTTACCACGTCGCCTTTTTTCTTTTTTCGTCGCTCAATGTACAAACAGTCAAAAAAGCTACAGGTTACAGAGGAGTTGTACAAACGAATTAGGCACAGACATAATCTCTTTGCTGATTTTTTGAAGCCTTAGAAACCAATCCTTTGAACTTGTATACAGTTCTATGGAATAAACTCAACTCTGATTTAAAAGACACAAACTATGAGTATTAAGCAAAAGCGTTCCCTAACAAACATGTGGCAATCAAATATGGCGGTCATATAACAGTTTAGTATCAAAACGAACATAACCAACTCCAGCAGAGATCTTCGTATTGGCGTTTCGTTCAGAGGCCGTTGCTTATCAGGCAAGTTTAACCAATAATTCTCGACGTTTGATGAAAACCAGTGCACGTAAAAAATATGCACTGACCTAATGTCATATCTCAAAGCGGTCCTAAACCATCGATATCCCCCCCCCCCCCAAACAACAACGGCCGAAATCTCTAAGAATACCATGATTCTAAAAATGTACAGTGACTTAACTAGGATAACCTTGGAATGCAGCAAAAAGCAAGCACGCTTGCTAAGCGTCTGAGGCTCGTCCATGGCAGCTGTGCTACACGCTCACGACTGCCGTTCTATATATACTCTCAAGGCCGCGTGGATATGATGTGTATGACATCGTCTTACGACACCCCCATCGGATGTCATCACGTGGCTGTGTATCTCCCCATCGGATGTTCTTAAGGTCAAATGTGAAACCAAAGGTCAACCAATGTCAAAATTCCAAGGTCAACTAAAAGTGAATGTCATAGATCAAATTCAAGAGTCAGGGGTTCGACAACATACACGGCTAATTTGGTTGGGCTGAAGGGCGTTAAGGTCATTATGCGGCCTACACTACGACTGCTTTACCTGGCGTAGTGAACCTTTTCCCTTCAAAAAAATAGTTGTCACGTTGGAGCTGATAACATCAAGGGCGAGGTAGTTAAAGCCGTATCCGATAACACGTGAGTCTTGTTGCCACATATTTATGCACATATGTGCAACCGGGACAACACAATAGCCAGACAATGGAGGTTACAATGTACACTCCAGAACCAGCGCTAAAGACATGGGCTTTTGGAGGAAATACGCAAGTGGAGCGCTGAGTCGTAGCTCTTCACGGTCTAGTTGTCTCAATTAAACAATCGTGTCTCTTTTATTCAGACTGAACATGCAAAATATATATCAGTCCACAGGCATTGACTTTGGCAATCAAATATGGCAAAAGGTATGTGTGTGTAATATGTTCCACAAGATATAGTAGACAATAGGATTTGCGCCATAGTAGAAATCAGAACCAAAAACACGAAAGAAGACGATGTGATCGCAGTTGTTTAGCATGAAATAAATACGTGCCCTGCTCTTAGAGTAGTGTTTATAAGGTTCCACCTCCCGACGCGCAAGTGTACATTTGTGAAACACGGAATTGTAAGCACTGGACAAATTAAACTGCAACTCCTGTTTTCAGCCCCGTACAGGCATTTAAGTGGCATTGTTGAGAGTGTAAATAATGTTTCACTTTCTTTGAAACAAGTGACGTCTTGTTCAAGCGCGCAAATCAGCAAATAAAGGATTTTATAGGCGTGCAACACAACGAAAAAAGCAAACCACAGTGCGAGTGGGCCCCTGTCTCGCAATATGATCAAGTATTATAGTGTTGTCGAAGGTGAGTTGTTACTCCTCCACTGTTCACAATAACCCAAAAAACGTAGACGCGAAGACGATCGACCCCAGACGAGCGCTACCTCTCGAATGAACTTTAATACGTCATGGCACTATAGGCCAGAAAAGTAAAAGGGCCATGGCTCCGGTGACAGGAGTGGCCATGGGGCCGCACTGCGGCGCTGGTATGTCGCGGCGCTCGCTAGCGGCTAGAGTGCCCCCAGAGACTATGGACTTCACCCTCAAGCTTGCGCAGGCGGCTGTCACGCTTGATAAATTTCTGGCGCGGCGTCAGGCTGCTTTCCTATTGATGACTGCGACGTAGAGTGCGCATCGCGATGGTCGAGTACATGGTGCGGTCGTGCAGTAGCGGAGCAAGCGGTTCGCCCCACGGCGACATACCACTGCACAAGCCGGCAGTGTGAAGAAATGGGGCCCCGTTTTCTTTTACTTTGTTGATTTATGTCCGCTCCGGTGTTTATACATTAGCGCTCTCTCTTTACCTTCGCTCCAGGAATACGATTTCGCCTGCTAGTGAGCTCGTCAGTCGAAAGCTTAGCTGCTGAGCACGCATCGCAGCTTGTTTTTTCATCATCATCATCATCATCATCATCATCATCATAATCAGCCTGACTACGCCCACTGCAGGGAAAATGCCTATTCCATGTCTCTCAAATTAGACCTGTCCTTTTCCAGCTGCGCCCAACGTATGCCCGCAAACTTCTTACTCTCATCCGCCCACCTAAGCTTCTGCTGTCCTTTGCTACGCTTGCCAATTCTGTTCGAACCCACTCCGTTACCCTTAAGGACCGGCGGTTACCTTGCCCTCGCAATATAAGCCCTGCCCAAGCCCATTTCTTCCTCCTGATTTCGACTAGGATGTCAGTAGTCCGCGTATGTTCCCTCACCCTCTCTGCCGCTTTCGGCGTTTTAACGTTACACCTATCATTTTTTCTTCCCATGGTTCCCTTTGTTGTACTTAACTTCAGCTGAACCCTTTTCGTTAGCCTCCATTTTCCTGCCCCGTAGGTGAGCAACGTTAAGACACAACAAGGATTTGCAGTTAAATGTAAAGAATTCAGACGCCACTTGAGTCTGCTTGCGTGCTGTGAAGCCGAAAACATTATTGTGTCATCATGAGCGTTCTACACGGGCGCTTGTTGCCCACTGACAAATGAAAAGAAGACGCGCCTCCGAACGCTGATTGCACAAACGCTGAATCTACGAAGATCCGAGTGAAACGCTAGGGCACTCTGTTCGAATACCTGTCGGAAGCTAGCCTCCACCGTAGGTAAGAGTTTTATGCTGTAGACCAGATTCTTGTACCCTCGCACGCAGGCTGCGGGCGCACTCCTATTCTCGACACCAGTCGCCATCTGTCGGGGCACTCAAAAGTTCTCCATGGGGAACAGAATAAAATAATTTTTCGACATGAACGGACACCGCACAATTAGCATCAGGGACGGCTGTTTTTAGCACTTCAACCAAATTGTTAGATCAATTTTGAAACGGGCTTCAGGCTTTAGATTTTTCAGATGGGTTTGCAGAATCCTGCTGACTTCACCCTGCCAACTTCCTCTCTCTGTTACAATCGCCCTGAACGGACGAGCATTCTTACGTTCTTTTGCAGTAAAAAAAGATGTTCACGACACCATACTTGCTTACCGACACCTGCTTTTCCAGCATCTGCAAGTTCAGGCCATCGAAAAGAGCAGTTGCCTTGCTCTTGAACTTATGCGCGTCTGGCGACGGCCTGAAAGTTCTTGGTCTCTGCGTTTGATGCTTTCTCCTCGAAAAGTGTCTGTGGCCGTACTGTAAATCCCCCTCCTTGTCCGACTGGACAAGACCAAGGTCGTGCTCACGAAAATAACCAGCCACTTCATCTAGGACTTTGGAGCTGCCAGACTTCTTTGCAAAAATTCTTTTGCAGGCTTCCAACACTCTCAAGAAGGCAGCATCCCCTCTCTTCACCTGGTGCCTTGTCAGCCATCCTGTGTACGGAGGCCAGAAAGTCGCACTTATCCAACATTGGTTGAAGGCTGCACATGCGACCATGTTGAAGAATGTTGGGCCTTCCGAAGGCCATTGGGAAAAGGGTGCCAAGATCCTCAAAGATGAATGCTGGAGACAAGTTGGACTCTTAAATGCTTGGCTTCAAAATTAGTGTGTTCAGCAGTGTGGTCTTCGCTCACCCGGATGGATGCAATGGCTCGACTTCCAACGCGCCACTGCGGTCTACTGAATTTGGAGGTTTTGGGAATTTTTCTCGGAGCTCCCAAAGAAAGAAAAGAACAAGAAAGGCATTTTTCCTGTTACCTACCTCGACGACGCTTCCGTTCCTCACAAAGTGGAAAGTTTTCTTCAACATGGTCCCAAGTACAATCTTGAACCAATGTTGAATAAGTACGACCTTCTAGCCATCGTACACAGGATGGCTGACAAGGCACCAGGTGAAGAGAGGTGATGCTGCCTTCTTGAGAGTGTTGGAAGCCTGCAAAAGAATTCTACTAAGAAGTCCAGCTGTTCCAAAGGCCTAGATGAAGTGGCCGGTTATTTTCGTGAGCACGACCTCGCTCTTGTCCAGTCGGACGAGGAGGGGGGATTTACACTACTTCCACAGACCCTTTACAATGAGAAAGCATCAAACGCAGTGACCAAGAACTTCCAGGCCGTCAATCAGACGCCATCCAAGTTCAAGAGGAAGGCAGCTGCTTTTTTCGATGAAGTGAACTTTCAGATTCAGAACACGCAGGTGTCGGTAAGCAAGTTTGATGTCCTGAACATCTTTTTGCGGCAAAAACACATAAGAATGCTCGTCCGTTCAGGGCGATTGTAACAGAGAGAGGAAGTGGGCAGGACGAGGTCAGCAGGATTCTGCAAACCCATCTGAAAAACCTAAAGCCTGAAGGCCCTTTCAAAATTGACGGACCTAACAATTTGGTTGAAGTGCTTAAAACAGCCGTCTCTGGCGCCAATTGTGCGGTGTCCGTTGATGTCGAAGAATTATTTTATTCTTTTCCCTATGGAGAACTTTTCAGTGCTGTACAGGAGCTCATCGATGATGGCGACATGGCAGACTTCCGGAATTTTGTGGTGTATCTGTGGATTCCTTTTTGGTGCTGCTCAGTTCTATTTAGGTCCAACCATTGTCTCATTTTATGGTAAATTTTATGTTCAAAGGAAAGCAATCTGTATTGGTTCCAGCCTCGCGCCAGTGTTGTGCGAAATCTTTCTGGCCAATTTAGACCAAGTGCTCAGACGCAAATTGACCCATGTAGCGTTTTTAGACATGTAGATGATTTTCTTATCATTTTAAAGATTTAACCTAATGATGTACTAGCTGACTTCGGGATTAGCTTTTGGCTGTGTTCTATCGATGTTCACATTCTCTCAATTTTACTCTAGAGCTTCCTCAAGATGGATACATCCAGTTTTTAGACTTAAAGCTAGATTTTAATCCACATGACCTTGCTTGCTTGGCTTTTCAGCCGAGATCCAAGAAAGCTTTACTGCCTTTCGACTCATCCCATTCAAAGCTCGTAAAATGGGCCATGGCATCTTCATGTTTTAGGTCGGCGCTTTTGAAATGATGCCATCACAAAGTGCAGCTCAGTTTTCATCTTCAACTTAAGCTACTCGAAAAGGCGGGCTTTCCGAGCTCCCTGTTAAGATCTGTGGCCGAATCGCTGCTGAAAAAGGTTCGCCTGACTGCGCAAAAAGACACCTTTTCCCATAAGCCACCTAGTCGAAATAAGTATGTTATCTTACCATGTCTTCCTAATATTTCCCACAACCTTAAGAAGATTTCGGGTAAATATGGCGTTGACGTGGTCATGTCTGCGCACAAGCTTTCAAAGCTCTTCAATTTGGTGAGAAAGCAGACTTCAACGCATGTAGTTTACAGCATGAGGCGTTCGAAGAAGTATATCTCATGCGCAACTGAGGTGGTTTATAATATTCCCCTCAGCTGTGGTCAATTTTATATCGGCCAAAGTGGCCGATGTTTAAGCATTTGTTTGCAAGAGCATGCACGTTCCTTGAGTAGACCGAGAGGACCTGCCCTGCCAGTTCACTGTCGCAGTTGTAAAGGCTGCTATCCCCAGCTGAATTGCACAGAGTTCACAGGAAGAAAGGGACAGTTGGAAAGAAAAAAAAATGGTCAAGGCTGTTACCATCCTGGGATCAGGGTCAGATAAGTGTGTCAACACGCCTTCTGTGTCTCTTTTCCAAAAAGAATTAGCTTTTCTGTGAGCGTTTCATTGGGTTGTTTTTGTTTGGTTTTGAGCGGGTTAGTTGTGTCATCCTTGCTCGGTTTCCTTCCCTTCGCCTCTCCGATTGTTTTGGTCATGGTTGCCATTGAGCTGTTTTGTCGTGCTCCAACTTCATTTTACGATTGCTTGCCAGATTACACGCACGACTGATTCATACAAGCTGCGCTTGTTTTTCAGTAAATGTTAAGTTTTCAGTACCACCCTGTGTTGTCGCCTGCCTCTGTCCCGTCTTGTTTTGCGGTTTTGCTCCACACGATGTCCTGCCAACTGGTCTACAACCAAGTCCTTCTGAGTTAAAAAAAAAAACATATATGTTGGACTACTGGCCATGCGCGCTTCCCTTCTCCGCAACCATCAGCAGCAGAGCAGCCGTACGCCGCACTGAAAATTTATCAACTACTACAAGCAAGAGCGTAAAAGCGAGTCGAAAGTCCGTGGTCACTCGGGGAAACTGCAGCCGCGAGCAAGCGGCACGAGATGGAGGCGGCGTGGTGCGGCCCCGCAGCTGCTCCTGCCGCCAGAGCCATGGTCCATTTACTTTTCCGGCCAATAGCGCATATTTATAAGCATACGTGGCTGTGAACCGAAAACAAAAGAAAAAAGAAAGAGAAAAACTAAAGCCAATGTGACTAACTTTTCTCTAGTAATTTTTTCCCCTAATCTTTTAGGGCTATAATGGGCTTACTGATGCATCTTCCAATGTTTTTTTGCTGTCTATTACTACTCGACTACCACTACAAGTGGCGTAGCCTGGTCGATATGTCAATACCGCTTTCCGGATCTTCCGTACACTAACGAACGGTATATTTACGCTGGCACGTGTCGCAGTGCGACGCAAGATTCAATTGTGATTTTTGTTGTTTTGTACGCCTTTGTTCACATACTTCCTGGTCTGCTTTACGCACTGACCGCTGCAAGATGAATGACTGTGACCAAAAAAAGAATATAAAAATATTGCAAACTTTCGTTTCGCCGGAGATTTCCTTCTTACGATTTCAGGAAAGCAATAAAGAGCACATATCGTTACAGTCCATTGCGATTGATATCCAATAATTTTCGCCCAAGAATGAGCTTCAACGGAGTGACCGTTTACGTTGCTCTGAAATAAGCAATTTCACAGCGACCACGCTGAATATCAACGTAAAGCTTCCTTTCAAGGCTGTAAAGTATAGCTTTCATGGTTGAATTTCGCACCACTCCGGCAACTTCCGCAAATCGGTTATTTGGGACGCGCCACCACTAGCAGATCACAAAATTGGTATTGTTTTAACGTAGCTAAAGCAAGTAGACATGCAAAAGCTCGTTTTTTTAGCCTGGATGGCTCGTGTATTTGCTTTGCTGGGTCGTCCCGACGTCTGGAAACGATATTAGACTCAGGTTATGCTCTCCTCGAGGTTAAGCTCATCTGCTTGCGCAGGGTGTGTTGGTTGGCGAGTTGGTTTGACATTGTGAACACTGAAGCGCTGCCAGACTGTGTGTCTCGTCCTCCATTCGTCCGTCGTCTGCCAGCGCTTCAGTGTTCACAATAAGCTCATCTGATCTGTTCGCTCCGCCGATGGAATTTGATGGAGGCGACGATGTGCAATGCACAGCAGAAGAGTGGTCCAGTTTAAAACGAGGCCTGGTCGGCTGCCGCAACAGCATAGCGCTCTCGTTGAATGGAAGTGAACATAATCTGTTAGCGCCGCCGCAGGTTCATCTCCCGGCATTATTTGCTCTATTAATTTATTCAAGGTCAAGGCTTCAGCGATGAATCAGGTTTCGCAGCTTTGATCGTGAAGGAGAGCTCTCGCTCTAGAATTTGCAGGATTGCACGGTTTTGCAGAATAAGTCCGCATTAACCGCTCGGCGTAGTCGTCCGCGAACTGATTCAGAAATCTGGTGGTATTTCGGCAGGAATGCGGAACATCTGTAAAATTGCAACTAGCTCAGCTCTAAACTAAAAGACAAAGCCATTGCGGGAGCGCCGGGTGATGGTTCCGTAGGTGTGACCGTTCGACGACAGTCCGTTCTCTATATACGAAATTTGTCTGCAACCTAGGGTCCGAGGCTGATGCCATTTAGTTTTTGTGTGAAGTGGAGAAAAGTATTAACAACTTTTATGCTTTAAGAACACCGCTATGGACTGCACATGCGTGCACAGAAAATACACCTGGTTGGCGGTTGCAGCAAGTATGCCCGTCTTTCCGGGCCCGTTCTAGAGAGTAAGGTTAAAGTGCGGCTTAAGCATCATCTTCTCGGAAACCAATTAACTCGGAGGAGCAGGTGCAGCAGTCCCAGAAACAATTCAAGGATCAAGTGGAAAACTTATGCGTATGACACAACACATTTCACTCAGTTTCTTTGCTTGGTTGTAGCGATCGTTTACCAGGCTTCTTTGTCTTGTGGTATCGCGTGCAGCTTTCGTCGAAAGTCGAGCCAAACGAGTTTCCTTCCAAGTAATCTAGTGGGAATCGAATACCGTCTGTAGAGACGCTCATTTTTAAAGGAATGTTGGAAAGGACAGTTCTTACCTCCTACAGATTTCGACCGCTCTCAAGGCGCAACGAGCAACTAATAAAACCACTTTACTGCTCACGAAGCATGTAAATGGACGAAATCAGGCAATGTGTGCTTCATTTTTGTGCGAGCCAAGCCCAAAATTGAGCGTGATATTCGTAGGCGGTTTCCTGCTAATAAAAAAAATGCGACATAGTAAACAGTCAAAGAAGCCTCGCTAGCCAGCCATCTGTGGCACTGTCGTCAACAGAGGTAGTATCGCTTCAGCAGCAATGGTCTTCTGGAAGGTCGGGTGCGCTCACGACTAGCATTAACACCTTCGCTAAGAAGAGCAGCGCGGAGGCAGCTTTCGCATAAATACATGCCTGTGCCTTAGTGTGTGTTGTTTTACAATTAATATTTAATTCCGCATTTAGGTCCGCTTTGTCCAATTCTTGCCTCTGCTGTGTTTTCAGCGGCGGTTGTAATAATGTAGATGAGATGCCTGCCTCATAATCGCGACTAGCATACGTAAACTCCTGTCATCCCAATAATGTGGCCAACTTTTAGAAACGACTTGAAATGGCAAATGACTCAATAATCGCAGTGGTTGAAATTTCTTTTCTGCTTTCTAGAAAACGAGAGGAATGATTCAACCAATAGATATATACATGGTCTTGAAGCCCCGCTTTTATAGGAAGCAATCTGAGCGCTTTTCATTATGTGTGCTTGCTCTGTGCTGTCAATTGTGTTGCTGAATCTGCTGGCCGCAAACACCATTCATCTATTGTCTCAGGGGTTTCTTCACAGTCCCAGGTTTAAAAATAAGGAAAGCTTTACGCCCTTAAATATTTGCGGTTTGTTCGGCATCGTAACCGTGTGAGTCCTCAACGGAACCTTTCACCTGACTGCAGTGTACTTCCACGGCAGATGTAGAGAATAATTTTTACCTTGCAGTTCGCGGAAAGGGAGGTGCATTTTATTTTGATGGAACTCTCAGGGCAAGTTACCTGTGTATAAACTCCATAAGTTCCGGGCTACATAAATGTATGCGCAAATATGTTGTTGTGAATTTTAACGCCACAGGGTTAAATAGTTGGTGTTTCAGAAAATCCGGCGCCGCCGTCGGCTTCTTAAGCGTCGTTGATTCTCAGGAAAAATTTATTAAAAAAATCCCAGAGAAGCAACCTAGAAGGCAAGTCGGTCACCTGGGCCTGTTAACCTTGTGGCATCATCATAACCTGCTCACCCGATTGTGAGCAAACGTCGCACCGTGGCACGGGGTAGTTAAATTATTAATTGGTCGCAAGAGATTTCTTGGTATGAGCAACCCGGGTCGCGCAAGTCGCACCGGTGGCACCGCCTGCCTTCGCAGGGCAGTGGCGCATGGCTTAACCACGGAACCACTCCACCAGGAGGAATCCCAGGGATTTAAGAATATCAAGAAGCGAGTGACCGAATCTGTATATATGGGCATTTAACTATTAATATATCACGTCATACCCTTAAGGTGGAGCTTAAGTGCCCCAATTATTTTCTTGCGCTGAATGCTTTAATGCCAATTCAACCTGCTCCACTTTTATGCGACGACAAGAATACCTCCAGTACTTTATACATGCTGCAGCGCCGCTTTTGTACTACGCAGGAACAACAGCAAGCGATAAGTAGCTTTTGCAGGATGACGGGCACTATTTTCCAGGATCAAGTCTAGTGCTAGTAAGTGAAGTTCCACTAAGTTTTTTAAGAAGCCTTCGATCGCCGCTTTCCTTGCGGAGAGTGGATATGAGTTCTCCGCTTAGGAATTACAGCGATTCTTTGCACATACTACTGAAAGCTCCCGAAATTGAGTCCCCATGAAAACCCAAGGAATAAAAGGGGCACAAATGTGTGCTTGTCGATAAATGGCGGTCACGTCGGCCTTATATACGGCCCTTTTACTGAGTGGCTGCGGTCCCCGAGATTGATCGAACAAGGGTCGGGCGGCCGGCCGCAAACAGAAAGACGTGCAGTGCTGTCTTCACGATCTCTCAGGTCCAGCACAGCCGCGCTGTCAAGGGTGGCATGCAGCAAGATAACGACAAGAGACCCACGCTAGAATACAAGTATTCTGTACAAGGATTTTCAACTCCACCCAACTGCAGGGTTGGCAGTGGGGGTGACAGAAAGTCATGCTATGTGAGAACACGAGGCCAGACACTGAAGCTCGAGCTCTGAGGAACACAGCACCAGATCTAATTAGGCGGGGAAGAAAAGGCGTCCATGCAAACTCACGTAAAGAACATGAACCAACGAAATGTGAGGTTTCCGTATATTTGGTAAACTATGGTAAAAATTGAAATGTTTCAGGTCCTGGAAAACTGCACTTTTTTTCAAATACATGGTACCAGAAAAATATCTGCTTTAGACAACTCCCAGAGACCTTCAGAAACATTGGTAATGCCATAAAAGTTTGAAGTCATATCCATGCTAGCGTTGAACAGTCTGTACTTCATCGCAATGGTTCTTTTCAGCACTGCCAAACCTATGAAGCTCGCTTAGGCGACATGCTTGCGCTCCGTAATATAGTGCCAGTATAAAAGAGTTCTCCTATAATTGCAGAACAAATACATGTGCAATTGTTGTGTATAATGCAATTAGCGTGCTTCCGTTTGCGCAATAAAAAGACATAATATGACGTCAGTGTTTCAATACATATCTAGATAAAGAGCACAAGCAATAAAATGCAGTGCTCCCTATTGTTTTGTATCTCCCAGTAAACAGCGTCTTAACATACACATTCTTTGACGTATGCCTACCCTAAAGTTTTGACATGCTTATCAAAAATTCTCCTCACACTGAATAAAATGAAGCGTAAAGAGCACAAGCACAGCAGAGGATCGCCAGAGAAATAGTGCGGCGACATGCGCAAAAAATGTGCTCCACTGTCACTTTCACGTAGCCTTCGCTTGAGTTTGTCTCGTAGGGTGATTTTGACAAGTTAGTTATACGATTCCTTCAGTTGCAGCAAGAAACTAAAGGCCAATGTTTAACGACAAGTGCAATAATACTATTGCGGCTTCCTTGTCACTGCTTTTGCTGCGACATGGCCTTCAATCGCAGCTGTGGTCCGTTGCACAGTGGCTTAGTGTTAGTGGGTGTATTGGTTAAAACATCCACTGTCATGTTAATGTTGAGTTATTTCTTAATGATTCGTTGAGAGGGTTTATTTTTCTCTATATCCACTCGTGGAGTATGCAGAAACGCCGCGAAGAGGCGCGTCAGGCGAAGGACGACAGAGTCACAAGCGACAACCAGACGGCCTGTCTCCAAAGTTGGTCGTCAGAGATAAATCGAGTGCTTTAGAAAACAGTGGATTCTGACTTTCCGCGAATATCGAGCGGGCACGTTGTTGTGGCCGGCATCTCAGTTCTCTTCCGTTTCAGGGCAGTTCTTCGCCAAGTAAGTAGTTTTGGAGTTCGGGGGAAAGTGGCTTCTCTCCATTTTGGCCCGCCAACCCTCAGTGCTACGGGCAAGTACAGCCATTTCAAATTCGGCCGTCAGGTTTGCTTTAATTTTACTCTGCTCAAACGTGGGGCCCTCTGCTCAAATAGGCATGTAAGACTACTCTTTGTGCTATCTAAAATAGTCAAGTGATATCGGCAGTTGCGCTCATGTAGCGAAGTTCCGCCTCAGCAACGGCAGTATCACACTAGCAGTTGCACAGCGCTCGGCGCTTATGCGGATATTCATAAAGTGGGCGTGCGGACCTCAGAAGAAAGCCAATAAAGGACAACGCAATCAATCTCCGTGGCGTAGTGGGTAGCCCATAGTGGGTATTAATTGGTAGCAGCGCGTCAAATACCCATGCTTCTATGTGCCCTTCCGCTGACTTCTCACAGGACGCAGTGAAGACACAGTAGGTGCCGTCGGCACTTCATGAAAAGGCGTTAAACACGGGTGCGGGTGTGCCGCTCAGGAGCAATAACGCGCAACAAATGAAACACAGGGCCAGCGTTCATCCTCTCGCATGAACAGAGCCACGGGAACTTGCGTCTTTTGCAGATAGAGCAGTTACGCCACCCGCCATAGCATGGCTTTGGTCAGTGATCGCGAGACTACCTCGCACACTCTAAATCTCTGAAATCTGTCTCTTTTTTTATATTCTACCTCGCTAGCGGGTCGAGTGGACTTATCTTACCCTAAATGTTACTGCAGACTCAAGCCTTAAGGAATTACCAAGAGAATAAGAATGGATAGTTTTACAAAATGGGAAGTACTCTTTGATTGTGAACATCACCTTACCAATATCCTCAAGACGAAAGTATGTGAAAATGTTATCCTGCCTATACTTAGGTTTAGTCAGGTTAACGAAAGGCTTGAAGTGAAATTGAAGATAACGCACCGAGCTCTGGAAAGGGAAATCATAGGCGCCGAGCAGCAGCGAAATAAGATGAGGGGAATAGAGAAGAAACACCGTTTAACGAGATCCTGGCTAAAATAAACACCAGGAAATGGACCTTAACGGGACAATAATTGAGAACATTCGAGAATTTACGGTCTGATAGTGCAACATAATGGATAGCAGCGAAAGGGAAAATAAAAAGAGAAAAGATAGCAGAGATTCTGGAGGTTGAATCAGATTCGGAAATTGTCGGATGTAGATTAGGCGAAGCTAACACAGGAAAAATAATTTGAGATCGTTGTGAGACGCTTTTGTATATAGGCGGGCTCTACTAGGCTGATGGGGATAGGGACTTGTTCACCGCATGTGTTAAAGCTGACTTTCGAATCTCCGCTGTGCAAAACCGTTCGTGAATCTGTTCCGCCTCTTACTCTCGTTCTACTATTCTGCAGGGATAATGAGTTTCATAAGACATTCTTAAGCGTGCCATTAGACCGAAGAATGCGGCTGTCTTTACGAGAGTCAGAAAAAAATCACCTTGTTTCAAAGGTCCCAGAGGTTCTATATATTTTGTTCTAGAGGAAGAATTTTGTGGCACTGCAGCTGCTTCCTTGCTGCTCTCAGATGGAAAGTCGGAACGAAAGTTTATACGTCCAAAGTAGTTCTCGCTAAGTGCAGTTCCTTCAATGACGCCATTCAGTTGTCATAGCAATCGCACTTACAAAAATATTGTTTTTTGTTTAACAAATGTTTCGCTTTGGCAACCCCATGAAAGGAAATTGGAATAAGATGCAAAATCTTAATTAATGCGCATAACGTATGCAGCAATAGCGGCTTTCATGCCGATAGCAAGTCCCTGTTCGAAAAGAGAGGGCATCAGCATGATAGTTCGCCGCACCTAAGTGAGTATAGGGCGCATTGGAAGGTTTCCGTACTGAATCTCGGTATAGATACAAGTTGGAGACCCGCCGCGGTGGCTCAGTGGTTA
Source organism: Amblyomma americanum (assembly GCA_030143305.2). NCBI lineage: Eukaryota > Metazoa > Arthropoda > Arachnida > Ixodida > Ixodidae > Amblyomma > Amblyomma americanum. The sequence continues at coordinate 91,708 of JARKHS020014092.1, read as the reverse complement.
GGGCGCTCGGCTACTGACACGGAGTGCGCGGGTTCGAAGCCGACAGCGGCCGCCGCCTTTCGATGGAGGCGAAATGCAAAACGCGTCCATGTGGTGTGCGATGTCAGTGCGCGCTAGAGATCCCCAGGTGGTCGAAATTATTCCGGAGCCCTCCACTACGGCACCTTTTTCTTCCTTTATTCTCGCAGTCCCTCTTTTCTCCCGTCCTTCACGGCGCGGTTCAGGTGTCCGCCGAGATGTGAGACAGATACTGCGCCATTTTCTTTCCCCAAGAACTAGTTTTCAATATAAGTTGGATAGTGAAATGCACTTTCTTCCTATTGCTAGGTGGATGAATATGTTAACCGCACTTAGACGTTGAAAGGAAAAGAATGGTATGAATGAATAAACAGAGATACAGAGGGAAGGAACGAAAGAAAAACGAGGCAAATTAAAGTAAATACGGAAACAAAGATTGAGGACAAGAATGGAAAAAAAGAAGGAAGGAAATGAAAGAATAAAGAGACAAGGATAGGAAGCAATAACTGCTAAATAGATAAGGATTAAGACAGGAGAGCGGGCAGCAGCTGAGGTGGAGAGCAAACCGGTAAGAAAATCCCCACTTCCTGGACCCGTGCCGAACCAGGTCGATAGTCTCGAGGAAGGAGCCATTAACAATATGCACGGAAGGAACTCAAGCTATGTTCAGAAACGCGCTGCTTCATACATGCGATCTCCTACTACGAGAAAGCGGTCGGCGCTTTCATTTCTCGCAGCAGCTGGCGCGTTAAACGTCGGCGAACCTCCGTTTCCTGATGGCCCCCAACAGAACCCGAACTCACTGATGACCCAGATGAAAGCTACGGTGTAGAAATAGGCGCCGCTAGAAGAGGGAGGTCGGCCGGTTGCTCGAGTGGTAGTGCTTCGATGAGGAGCCGCATTACGACGTAGATGGAAGGTGGGAGACTGCTGTTCCGATTGCTTTCTTCTTCTTTGAAAGCGCTTAGCATGAGCACAACTGCAATGACACTTTCTGTCAGCATTAGACCCTAAGTATGTGCACTGAAGGTCGGTTTGTATCTCTCCAAAGAGCTTTGAACGAGCCAGGTTTCTATGGTTTCATTGCGAGAGTATGACAAACCACATTACAAGAAAAGCCGGTCGCATGTGTTAGTATGTTGGCGTGCGCACTTTCAGACAGTGCAGAAAACCCCAGCGAAGCCAAGAAAAATAGGGTGAGTTCATCAAAGGCCACAGGACGCGTGCTGCAAAGTCGATCGCCGCCATTTCAGGCAATCATATACATTTCGTTACCACCGCTGCCAGTGGCCCTAGATTTTCCGATTACAATAGTAGCATAATTTTCAGCGACCGCTTGTCGTACAGCGTTCTGGGTGATGTCGTACGATTTCTCGTTGCGTATAGCTTACATGTGCTAGTTAAGTCGCAGACAAAGTGACCGGTTGGGAACGAAAGTAACGGGCGTTCATAGGCTAGGGGGGCTGCTTCCGCTACTTTTGTTTCAAACCGGTCAGCTGTTTTTTTTTTCACATTAGCCTTCGTTAGGTTTTTTGGCGGGCTTTATATTCTCCTGCTTTGAAGAGCAATATTCTAGTCTGCCTTTTGGTCTGCAGCTGTGTATTTGCGGCAATAGTTTTCACGTATCTTTCCATGTCCATTTCACAATTGCCGTTTTCACAATCTCTACTATCGACCGTTCCACTGGTTGGGGTGGTTTTAATTGCTTTTTTGGTTTTTATGTTTCTGGAATTTAGTGATCTTATATGATTTCTCTCTTTTACTCTGGCCTTCCTATACACAGGTCTGTTTTAGCCTTCATGTTGCATTTTGAAAGCTTCGTTCAGCATCCCTGTTGCGTTTTCGTTTTGTACCAAGTTTTTATATTTTTCCTCGGGTTTACTTTGTATATCAATCTTTCATGATTTCTTCATTTCTGCGTTCCAGCTTTATGAGAATTTTATGAAGCCGCCTGAATTTTTCATTGACACAAATAGCAAATGTCACCTAAGAAGCTAATAATAAATCACGCATATTCAATTCGTCACCCTCAACAATACAGGGCGAAACAGTCAAATATTGCAATATTCAGGGCATGCAGCAGTTTGAGAACATAGCAGCACAAAATCGGTCGAAAGGCTGGGCGAAAACATTTCCTTCTCAAGTTGCAAAGTTTTTTCCTGCTTTTTGTTGGAATGGTTGTTCTGCTGTCCGGAGGCACCAGATATTGTAATAGTCTCTTCTAGATGGGTCTTAACTACCATCCGGGTTACATAAAATATAGCTACAAATTCTTCTCCGCTAGATGTATGGAGAACCAGTGGTACTTTTTTAGCTAAATGAAAACAGAAGTATGGCTGCAGCGCTCACTAAATTATTTTTCCCTGAGGCCCATGAAGCAGTCACTCAATAGTGTACAACTTAAAGCATGTAGAAACTATTCGTATGTACCGCACTAAGAAGCTGTAAGAGACGACTTCCTCACGACGTGCATATAGACCGAATAATTTTAAATTTATATCTTATACCCCTGTCACACGGCATTCCTTGAAGTCCTTTCCAGCAAAGGCACTTTTTTCCACCAAAGGAGCGAAAGCTTAAAGGAGTAGGGAGGCTGCTACACGGTGCAAACCAAAGGTGAAACAGTCGTTGAGGCTTAGAACCCGCAGCTGTGGCCGAGCCGGCTGAAGTGAGTGTTTTAAAGTGAAAGGGGGGAATTCTGCTCATTCGTTGAGCTCAGACAATTTTTTTCATTCTAAGTGCTTCCTTGAAAGAAATGCAACAGCTGCTCTCATTAGCAGCATCAGGTTTTGTGTATTGCCTTGGCCAGCAGGGGCACTCGGTGTTGGTGCAGCACTTTACTGTCTTAAAATCTGCGCATAAAATATAAACAGCCGTACAAAAAGCAAAGACAGACACACCTTTTGTATTTTTAAAAGAGGTTTTCAAAAATTGTTGGCTGCATATATTTTTTCTCATTGGTATTAATTTTAACGTTGGACGGCACTGCGATCGCAGGTTCTCGAAGGCCGCGCCTCTGGGGCTCAAAAGGTGTCGGGCGGGCGCCTTCGCCTCCAAGGCCCTTAGCGGCAAAAGCGCAACATTTGTGCCGTGTAGCTGCGCTCCTTACGCCTTTGGATATAAGGACCTGATCCTCAAAGGCTTTCGCGATGCCCGTGTGACAGAGGTATTGATGTATGGCATTAAATGCTGCCTCAACTCACAATCGCAGGCATGAAACTTTTATGGATTAAAAAATAGGTAGTCTTCGACGAACACTGATTTTTGAAACACAAGTAAGGAATTGGAACAGGATAGGTGTTATAACAATTTGCAATGGACAGAAGTATGTGAATAAATTTCAACACTTATGAGATCCAGAAACATTATTTTACTAGCGGGAATATCAAGACCTTACATATTTACTGACTTCGCCAAATATTGGATTCTCATAGCAGCATAAAACCAAGGAAAAGCCCAGAATAGGAGCATAAAGCTTTGCCTAAGCCATCTTGATGGGGCATTCGAGGACAAAGCAAATACGTGGATAGAAACGACAACGATGGAAAGTTATTTGGAGAATGGCTAAGCAAGTGTCAACTGGCGGGCAAGGTTAGTGTTCGTCACGCAGCTTATATACCCATTTCTAATGATTTGTGCAAAGGAGAAAGACCAGAATTTCACCGGATGACAATATCAGATTGTCTAATTGTCAAAGCAGTCACAACGGTGGGGCAGTGATTATGCATGGCGCTCGGCTGCTGACCAGAAAGAAGCAGGTTGGATCCCGGCCGCGGCGGTCGAATTTCAGTGGAGGCGAAATTCTAGAGGCCCGTGTACAATGCGATGTCAGTGCGCGGTAAACAACCTCATGTGGTCGAAATTTCCGGAGCCCTTCACTACGGCGTCTCTCATAGCCTGAGTCGCTTTGGGACGTTAAACCTCTAAACCTTAACCCCCATATTTTATGAAAGTACAACAGTGCGCAGCTTGCAAATTTCAGATTTTGTACACCGCGCAGAAACCAATTCAAAATATGCAATGAAAACTCTCGTGTTTCTATTATAAATTTTACCACTTTTATACTGAGTCACTCTTAGAGAGCACATTCGGTGCTTTCAGACGTGCTTATGTTAACATAGCAAACTGAGCTAAAACCTTGTGAGAAGTGCGACATTTTAGGATTTCTTCAATAAAGACATACATTGCTGTAATAAACATGACATTATTATGCTACTTTGCAGAGCGTGCATCAAGCACACGAAATATACGAAAAAAACGATTGCAGCGTTATGCAATCTTTAATAGGTAGAGAGAACAATATTATCAGTCCAAGACGAGTTAATAAGAAAAATCCATTGACTGCATCCTCCTGTGAATCATCTATTGGTGTGTACGCAGCACACCACCCCTAGTGTGAGTAAAGATAGACCCACGCACGCATACACTCAAAGCTTTGCTCTGTGGAGATGTCTGTACACCAGTTTCGTACAAATATTTTTAAATTGCAAAACTGTAAGATACTTTTACGGTAACTTTGAACGCAATGGCCTATTTTTCTGATATGTAGCAAAATATTTTTTTTGAAGTGTTTCCATCGGTCGCATCGAAAAGTTAAGACTACGATAGAAAACCAATGGGGAACGCTTTTGACGATAGCAAAATCTGACAGAAAAAAATTCCAGACTACCGTTGGGTGATCTGTATATATATTCATTGCTATAGTGAAATCTTCCTTCACATGAAAAAATTGCGTTCATAAATGGTTTCCCACTAAAAAATGCGTTTATCCAGAATTGCTCGCTATGACCACTAAGGCACATCTCAAGGCACACTGCCGGAATGACAGCAGATATGAACAACTGTTCCCTCCAGACAAAAAAAGAAACAGATCTTTATAGATGTGGTTTTTTGCCATGGGCACAAATATAAAGAAACTTCAACGCTTAATTCAGTCTTATATAAGCTAGCACACTGCATATAAATACACCTTTTACTGAATGCGCTGATGTGGCACTTTGGCATCTGACAACTTACAACTACTTAACTAATGAGTTTATACTAGCTTCACCAGAAATATTACAAACAGTGATGTAAAACATGTAATAAAACAAATTAAGCCTATTGCTCTCCAAATATTCGCGTACTTTCAAACGTCATGAGTGTTGTGTTGCTTACTGAAATTTCTAAGCTCCTCTTTTGTGTAGCGAAAAATCTGTTGTAATTTCCAGGAACACAAATCACTATGCAGGACTGTACATTTGTTGCTGAAGACAAAGTTAATCAAAGGTTAAATTTCACATGCGGGTTGCTTGGAGCGAGATATAATGGGATTGCATGGAACACTGCGTGCCTGTGAGCCTGATTCCACTTTAAAGCAACTACTAAATAAGCAAGAAATAACTCATGCTTAGGCACGTTTATTCTTTTCCTGTGCAATCATCATCGTAGTTTTCAAGCGGCGACTCTGAGCAGCACTGCCACTGCGCAATCAGTAAGAGTACCAGAGGCGAACTTCTGGCCTCTTGCACTACCTTTTCCTAATATATTTAGTGGGTGACGCGACTGTTAAAACTTACTTATTTACCTCATGAATCGTTCTTGTCTTCAAGATCGTAAGTGACGGCATCCTTTCCGTGATTATTTTAGCCTCTGGCGTGTTATCGTTCAGGGGGTGTTTTATACTAAAAACCAATGCTTTATATTTTATACGTCTTTATTTCTGCATAAAATAGGCCTAGCCTTGCGGCAGAAATGAGGGATCTTTCATTTTACTCGGTTCCTCGAGGCTAATCTAAGTGTATAATTTGCTATTCCTTCTCCACGTGCCGCATTCTTCTGTCTTTCAGTGCCAGCAAAGTCCTTCGCATTCAACTACAGCAGCTCGACGCCTCCTTCAGAACAGCAGTCCAGGTCCCACTCGGCTGAGCAGACCGTCAGCCTCTTGTGCATGGCCCGGGGCACTTATCCCAAACCAGAGCTGAAGCTGTTCCTGATCAAAGGAGGTATCCGGAGGCCAGCAGGCGAAGCCGGCGTCCGAACTTTTACGAGGGCCACGCCAGACGGGCTCTTCGACGTGGCCCTCCACGCCGACATGGTTGAGAGCCAGCTGTCCTCACTTGCGGAACTCTTAGAGTGTGTGCTAGAGATCCCGTACAGCAACTACGCTCTGACGCGAAGAATGAGCCTGGCACACGGTGAGTTGTTCTTCGTCAATCACCTGCGCTTTTACTTCAAAGAGCGAGACCAACGGCAGGCGTTTTCACGTGTAATTAAGTGAAACGCAAAAAAAAGTGACATTTCGGACACGCATCGTGTGAGCTGCGATAAAACTATAAAGGGCGACTGGGCTCTCTCATCCGGTTCACCTAATTGAGCTCCCTTGATCGTGTCTTAAGGCGGAGGAGAGAAGAATGGGAAGGTTTACCAATCCTTTTTTCTAACTACAAAGGAAATGTTTTCGCGTTCGCTGGGCATTTCTGACGCATGATTTTTTAAATTTACAAAAGGTAGTGGAAATTCCACTCTTAGAAGAGTATTCTTGTAGCTATTTCAAAGAGATAAACTACCTCGGTGTGGCTGTGAGATCATCACTAGCCATAGAAATAATACGCTTGCTTCGATGATAATGTGTTCTTTTATGCAGAATTCTACCCGAACCAGAAGAATTGAATTTATGCGGAGGCAGCAGTTAAACGCTGCACACTTTTTCCCTCAGAGTGTTCTAGAACATTACAGAGGACAAATTACAAATAAGCTTGATCGACATTGTCCAAACCGGTTTGTGCCCATGTGATGCTGATGCCAATGAACGTGTGATTAGGTGGTAGCAATAAGTGGTTCATTAGCTCAGGCTGTCGACTACTGATCCCAAATGCAGAGGATTATCTCGGACACGTTTTGATGGAGGTCAAATGAAAAAAAACTTTCTTGCACTGTGCGATGTGAGCGCACAGTAAAGATCCCCACGTTGATTAAACTAATGCGGAGCTCTCCACTACGGTGGCCCTTTGAGCACATTCGTCGCTGCGGGAAAGCAAATCCCACATTCTACCACAAGCAGTGCCAGTGACTGAAACGACAGACGGACTACATCATGATCTAAGCAATATTCATATTAGGAAGCCACAGCAAAACACTCAATTCAATCGAAAATGTAGTTCTGCGAGTTCGCTCAGATCAGTTGCGATTTGGGCCATGCAAAACAGGATTTACCATTTTGAGATACAAAGCGAGAATGAGCAAGAAGAGATATTTCTTCATATGGGTCGTATAATCGATTTTCTTACCCCAGTGGAAACTAATACAACGCTACAACGAATAATAGGTTATAAGGAACAAATATCAACAAAGAGGCCGAATTTGGTTCGTGCACAGCGCGTTCATTTTACTGAATAGATAATATGTTCTGCAAGCAGAAGATGCACGTTGGCTAATTATCAGGCTGGGGGAGGAGGCTCCAATTTAGTTTTGATCAGTTTGGTTTCCCAGTTTGCACCGAAGTCTCTGCACGTGAGCGTTTTGAATTTAGCCTACATTGAATTCCCGAAGTCTAATGCATGAACTCGTGCATTCCATCCCAACGCCAGTGTTACTGAAAAGTCGATGTTTTGAATATTTCCGCATCTCGGGAAACAAAGCCCGGGAAGCGATTTCTGAACAGGCCGTGCTAATCGTATTAAGGAGTTTCGTTTCTGTTCCTGGACTCAAGATTTGCTGTTAAGTGTTGATCTCTTTACAGCTTATTGCGCTATATGAAGACGATTGCTTGTGCGTATCTAGCTGTACGCCACAATGTCTTGACAACACGCGATGCGAGTAGAGACGCAATGCCATAAAGAGATGTTCAGCTTATTTGAACACAACGCATCTTTCAAAAGCCTTTCAGCTGCACCTTTTCGCAAGGAGCTTTTAAAACCTGTTCCTTCCACCGAAAAAAAAAGGCTTCCCTAAAGATGAACTTCGTGCTTGTATGACCGTCAGCAGTGAAATATGGGGAAGACAAAGTGTTTCTTCGATTTTCGCTTACCCTTCCCGTCCCCTAAGGCTGCGCGTCTTTTTTGAGGTTCCGAAAGGAGCGAAATTTCATAGCAGTGTCTATATTTCTCTCTTTCTGTTTTAGGACAGAAAAACCTCACAGAGGCGCAATATGAAGAATAAAACACAAAGCGCAAAATGTCCAAAAAGTGGTGTTGTCAAAAAGCGAGCTTGCTAAGATCTGTTCGTAATTTTTATGGTGTTATTTCTTTTATTTTTTTACGTACTTATTGCAGACCGTGGTTAGGTAAAAGCACGAAGGCTACATTTAAAAAAAATAGCCGAATCACTGTGAAAAATACCACGGTAGACCAAAAATATAGCACAAATAATATAACAGTACCAAAGTACAGCAGTGTAATCCGTAGCAGAAAAAAAAGCATATTCGAACATGAAACATGGCTGAAGAATGTAGTTTAGATTTTTGAGGTTGACAAATTTCGATGATTGAATACTATTTAACTATTGTGCGTGGCAAAAAACCTTACAGTGAGCCCTTATCTTAAAGAAATATATCTTGAACGCTAATAAGCTTGAAAACCAAGTTGTAGTATAAGAATGGATGGCTAAAGCAGCTTCTTTGATCACTTTGGGGTTGTGCCTCTTAGGGATTTCAGCGTGTTCACCGTGTTCCTTCTCATAATCAAATATTTGCGCACTCTTTATGCCTGCGCCATCACGCAGGAAAATTCCTTCTTTTATTTTTCTTCTGCAGCTATTTTTGTTGTCACTCAGCGCTCGCGGTTCTTCAACTAACGGAAAGTGACTGAGGCAACCAAGTGCTAGCAGTAGACCTGTTTCAAAAATTGCGCGACAAAAACAAATGGCTGAGTACAAAGTTGATTTTGTGCTAAAGGCATCTCAAGATACTGATAATAAGTCTCCGAAGAAAATATCATGGTATACTTTGCATAGGAAAAATATGTTCGACGACAGATTCATGTACCCCACTGCCCTAGTTCGCCTTTTACTCTGGTCACATTGTCAGGTAGTTTGCAGAAAGCTGCTTCTTAAGTTATTTTTCGTGTCTTCCGTCAAATTATTGTTTGAAAAAAAAAACGCATACATTGCTACTGATCAAGAGCTTGCTAAGGCTGTTTTGGGTTCCCCAAACCACAGCATTCACTGCTTTGAGATATGTGCATAGAAACCTATACTGAATAGTTCTGCTTTCGCTTTGCCCTACGCGGAAGTTACAGGCAACATAGAGGTTAACCGTGTAAAAATTCTGACACAGTTAAATTCCTCGCTTTGAATAATCCTAGGTAAAAGTTGTCGCCCTTGTTTTCCACTTTGGCGAGGCTACCTGCCGTTGCGGGTCATTCGCGCTCAGCTGCGCACACAAATCGAGTCGCAAAAAAAAAAATCAGTTGCGTACAGATGGAAACGTCCCTTTGATCTCCTGTATTTGGGCCACTTGCGCTGCACATATTACTCCACCAAGCATTTCGCCAACGAGCAGAGGATATACCGGCAGTTTCGCATCACCCTGTTGGGCTTCTACGTGCCTGTCTTGCCTTTCCAGCTCCCTGTATTGCTCTGCCAAAAATACTCTCTTTGAGTGCCAATTCCTCTCACTGCGACAGCCCTCGGGAATTCACAGAAAGCATTTAAAGGGGACATTTGCTCGACGAATGAGCTTACTTAAAAAGTTCTGGTTTACTGCAGTGACAGGAACCACCTGTATACTTCTGGCTCCGTAGTAGTAAATTTTGTCTTGAAATTTAACTTTCGCTCCAACAGTCTTGGTGTTCTTTCAGGACTTTGGTCGTCCCCTATATTTTTGTTTTTGTTTGCATTGGCCTTTTTCTGTCTTTTTTTGCACTACTCATAAACAGAATTCCATACTTTTTTGTTCTGTTGGCCATTGCCAATTTTATCTTATCTAGCCTTCTTTCTTACTTCTTACTGTCTACACGTCAGCACCAGTAAAACCGAAAATAATTTTATAACTAACACAGAATAAAAATACAGTTTCTGACGCTTTTATTCCTTTATTTCATGCGTATACATATGCCACCCCAGGTGACCAAGCTTTTAAGCCTCTGCCTGCTCATCGTGATTTTCAAAATTTTGTTCATCAGGATATTGATTTTATTTAGTCGTTAGGCCTGCTTTTCATCATTTCATCGCGCAACAGGCATGGGATTGTGGGACCGCTGACGCATCTGTAACTTCGGTCGCCAGATTTTAGTGGCAGCCATGGAGTAGAGGGCGAGCGTAATTATGTATATGAGTAAATCTTAGAGGGTTTACGAAATACAGAGGCTGCCATTAAATTGCGAGCCTTGCATAGAAATAGCAACACGACTTACTGAACAGAGATAGCCGGCTGCGCAACAAACAAGTACGCATTTTTTCGCTGTGTGAAGAACAACATCGTACTAATCCACACGACCGAATGAACAGTACAGATTTTAACCTTTAAAAGACACCATACGTCTAACTTTCTACCACTGGGTAGTGCTTAATGATAAAAAAGCTTCAGTCGCTTTTCTGAATGTTCCATGTCCAATGACAAGCCAGGCTCAAATCAGATCAGATCAAAAATGATATAGTGTCTATATAAAACCTGGATTAAATTTATAGATTATTCTGTCTGTCTTTCTTGAAGCAGAAAGGCCTATAATATATTTTTCTGGCAAAATGTTTTGCACACCGGGTAACCACTTTTGTATAAAATTATAAGCTTGTGCACCCATTTTGCATGAACGTCGTGGTGCATGAGGTTCATATGGCTCTGCGTCGAGCGCTTCACGAATAAAATCTGCAAACATTACATCTTGCTAACGATACGCTCTCTAATCGATGCTTTGCTTTGTTTATTATTTTCCAGAACTCACATGGGGAGCCTATGGTGAGTAGCCTGTCTTTTGCATTTTTCGAGCTTACGAATTTGCAGTGCGTTCGATTACGGCACTGCACCGCGGCAAGCTGTACAGACCATGCGTCTCCTGTCTCATGGCCGAGGGGGAATTTTGAGGTTCGCTTTAAGGGCGAGCTCACCGCAGCAGAGCTGCTTCCAGCGGTGCGTGTTCACTGCTTTGCGAAGTGCGAACTACAGCGCGCACGCCATGGGTGAGTATAAAGGTTATCGCATTAGTGGTGAAGCAGAAGCCAGTGGCACCATCAAACGCCTTTGGGGCAGGAGGCCATTTCTTCAAGTAGGGTACATCCTAATCATAAATCGTTTCAAGAATCGTGGAAGCCACCTTTTACACCCACTGCTTGACACAGGACTGCTGATCGCCCTAGCCCCCAGTACGGCGAACATTGTGTGTACAGCTCGGGTCGCGTGTACCTACGGCGCTCTGCGTGCAATGGCTGTGGGTTGCCATACAGCGCGCTGTTAAACATTTTGTAGACCGCTCGCGTGCACCGTTTAGTTCCAGAGACGCTTGTACGCTCACTCTTGAGCGTTGAGTTTCAGTAGGGAGGTAAATTCGCCGTTGCTTAAATACTGCATTGCCTAAAGCTCACGCGGCCACGCCGCCTAGGCGACCGCACAATGGTGCGCGATTTTAACGTGCAAGGGATGAGCCGCAACTCCTTATTGCACTACTGTTGGCTAGCAGCAATGAACCGGCTATCGCGCCTACAAAAATTGCTTTCTACCAGATGGGCTGTCCGCCGGGATTTCCGTCCCAAAGCAAGCCATGGCGATTGGTTTCACTCCCACTTGGTACCGAATGCCCAATTATGCATGTGCGATCAGCCAACCGTAATGTTGGCGAAGCATTGCGTTGTGTACAGAGTGCTAAACGGACTCCACAGAAAAGACGTGCTGGGTGGCCTTGCTAAGTAAAAAAAAAAACGTGTATTGTTGTCAAGTTTCTTCAATAATGTTACGCAGGCGTTGTGCTCAAAAATTCTCCACACATAGTTTTAGGGGATGGCACTTTGGTAAAATTAGCGCTCGTTATTGTTAGCTTTAATTTATTATATAGCCACTCTTCCGATCATATTGATACATTACTCTGCATTAACCTTCAGTTTATAGTGGCCGATTACCCAATGCAAATTGACATGAGCCTTGTACATAGCGCAGCATAGATACCGAACATTTTCGCGATAGTTAGTTATAAATCTACACATAATTTTATGCATTGGGTTGCAGCAATGGCGTAGAGGCATATCCTATGCGTCGCATGAAAGAAAACCGGGGTTCGAATCTCGGTGTCGAATCGCGGATAATTACATCTCAGTCGAAATGAAGAAAAAGTGGGCGAGGACGCGGCATGTAATAGAAGGCAAGATAACCAATTGTAGTTAAGGGAACGGGACTGGATGACAAGAGAAGGTAAGCGTGACAGGGGGTGACAGTATTTTGGGTGTGGGGATAAGATTAAAAAGATTTTGGAGACAGGGCGGCCGCAGGTGATACTGCAAGGGGTAATTTGGAGCGACATAGGAGAGGCCTTTGTCGTGCAGTGACCGTAGTCAGGCCGTTGCTGGTAATGATTATGACGATGAATTCTAGGCATTTTATTTCTGTATGGACGCAGAATTAAGCTAACGGTAATGCATTAAGACTGAAGATGAAAGCCAAGAATTTCACTTGAAGACTACCGTTTTTAGAGAGCCCCTTCTAACTTCATGTAAAGCTAATCAATGATGTTTGTGTATGGAACGGGAGTGAATATTTTTCGCCAGCTTTCAATGACGGCGAATCGAAAGTGGCGTTAAGACAAGGTCTTAAAAAGATACTTAGTATAGCCATAATCAAATATGTCAGCAGGGAGTGTCGCTTCATTTCAACATTTGCGTTGCATTCTAGATTTCGTTACCAACAGTGGACACGTTTTTTTAAACATTCCGGATTATGACATTGATATCACTCGCTCATCTGGCCGCAAAGGCATCTGCCATGAGATAATCCCGATGGACTACGTTGAAAGTGCAGGAAATTTTAACTGGATGTAGTTTTTTCTTTCTTTGTTCACAAATTTTTTGTTACTCAATATTTTTTTTCTATTAGGTTCTTCCAAGGCCTCTTCCTTGGCCATCCTGTCGACTTCTGTCGTCGCCTTGAGCTTCAACATCTATAATATCTTCATGGCACATTAAAACGTGCGGCTGTGACCACCCACTGCTTTGTCTCGGTGAGTCTGTCCTTGTGCTCATGATGCATGATCTCCTAAAAAATTATAAATAACCAGAAAACGCTCTTTCAGAATCACACGTGGATCTCCGTTAGTCATGTTTATTTGACACCTCGTATTAAATGAGATTTAATTAGAGTGATATGCCTCTTTCTTTGTGCAATTCTTTTATTTCGCGTTTCTATACTAAAATAGTCACCTATGCTCCTTCGTTGTTTGCGCGTGCCCAAGTACAGTTAGAATTATCAAATTATCTTAAGAGGAGGACGAAGAGTTTTCCAGGACGAAATAGAAGCGCTTTGGAATTTGTTTCATGCAGGCTACCTTTAATATACAAGCCGCACGTTATTTAAGTTTGGAATGGTTCTCTCGGATTTCACTTCACAACAGCTACTGTCTACTTTCGACTTCATGCTCTGCATTTTGGTGGCGAACAGCTTAGAAGGGCGGAGCTAATATTTCATCCAAGCAGTTCCACGTGTAGTGCGAGGTCAGCGCATATTAATCACCTCCAAGTGGTTGCAAATTATCCGGAGCCCTCCAGTGCCACGTTACGATTAGCCAGTGAGGACTCAGGCACTAAAACTTTATTCCATATCCACCGTACCATACCTTACTATAGCGTACTCAGTCCTAGTACTATGCTGGGTGTAAAGAAAAGAATAAAACAAAAGCCCCTGCCACTAAGCATAAAGGACTTAATCCGATGCAAAGTAGAAATATAGCAAAAGAAATAATGTCACATAGCAGAATAGCAAAGAACCAAGAAAAATGAATTAAAAATTAATGCTACTGTTTGAGCGAAACTTATTTTAACTTCTGCTAAAAAGCACAGTTAATGTATGATGAAGCTAAATACCATTTTTTTAGGGGCCGGTGGTGGTGATGGCTTAGGTAATGAAACTAAGATATATAATAACCATGATGAGAGGCCCGGGCTTTGGTATGTTCGCTCTTATGTGCAGATGTGGAAGAATTTAAAAGGGGTGAAGGGAAATCGGCGGTGACAGTTGAGCATCTTCAGTGTTCATTCCGTCTCTTGCGACATTTGGGACATATATTCGGAATAAGATGCCTGTAAATTCTACGGCAAACTCAAGCAACATAGAAAAGCTTTCCCGTGGCTATAATAATTTGGAAGTATTCGGCGCCTCCCGCGAGAAGAACAAAGTGATAACACCGTTTGCTGGCGGCTTTGAACAAACAATACGAGCTAAAAAGGTTAAAAAGCTTCTATGCACCTTTTAGGTTATACTGACAATGATTGATGTCATATTTTTTTCTGCGGCTTTCGAATACGAAGCCTAGCTATACAGTTTTAACATTTCTTTCAGGTGGCGATGATGATGTGAACCAGACATCGTACACGCAGCGATGGCTCCGAAGAGAGAAGCGTGACTTTCTGCCGTGCATTTGGACAATGGACTACACGCAGACGGATGCTCTTCGGGAAGAAAGTGGCAGTTTCTATGGTGTTGTCAAAGTGAGCGTGTGTCAAACTGCTCCAAACTAAGTCTCGCAGCGTGGTTCTCAGGTGCAAGTTACATGATCCAGCGCCGACAAAGTGTTAACAACATTGGAAGTGGCTTCTTGCACCAAGCTCCTCAATCTTCACCATCGTCCAAGAGATGGCGCATGCGCGCTTATTTTGTCACATTTAAGAGAGACGGTACGACGTTGCGTTTTGTTGCAGAGGAATATTGAAGGGCATATTATAGAGACTTTTTTAGGCACATGCCTGCTCGTTGTTGTATGCGACGTTCCTCACTGTTCGTGTTTGTTGCGGTATGTGTTTTAGGTTTCTGTCTCCAAGAATGCGCAGTATGGAACTGAATTAGAACCTGGCGGCTCAAAGAGGTGCGTTTAAAGGCGGCCTGGAAGCAGTTCCTCACCTGTTCGACGGATAATTTTGTTAGTAATCTGTGCCACTAATAAACTCATAAAAATGTCGTACGAATAATCTTCAATATTTAAATAATCACTTCTGCTGATGTAAAGGCCAAAAGCTCGCAATAAAAACCGCAGTAACCTTAACATGCACGCTTTTTCTAATGCTGACAATGTTGCGAGGGTAATTATTGTTATGAAATTATGAACATGGCTTTATCTGCAGCAGTGTGGTACCGTTCTCTCAGCCCTTTCTGCCGCCGTCGTGGATGTACACAGATCTATTGCGTAACACGAGTAAGAACTCACTTCTCCTGTACCGAAGAAGCAGACCACCAGAAGCGGCCGAGGGGAAGTCTTTAGACGCTCCTTACAGCAATGGGGATGATAAAGTAATGTCTAAAGTGCACGTTCGCATGGCAAAGTTTTTATTTCATCCGGTCTCGTCGTCACGCATATAGGAAAACCAGCTTTTCAACGATGAACTGGCAACAGCAAGCACTGAAATTTTTCTTTGTGATGGACTATATATTTCTTTTTCTCCTTGACGGTGGTCTTGTCTGGGGCTCAAAATTAGCCATACATATTTGCTTCAATTCACATTTCTTCATCGTGCAGCATTACAGGAGGCTAGCCAGTATGCCGTACGGTCATAGAACTTCGTGGTTATTGAGATGGTAATGCGAAAGTCGTCTCAAGCAGCCCAGAATAAATAATCTATTTCTCTCTTAATTATTTACAATGTTTAATTTTCCAGTGATATTTGCTCACATAATTTTGGCTGATTTTTCTTTGCACTAGAGGACCCTTGAGTTGTTTTTGCCAGTACGACTCGACAAGGAGAGCAAGAACGGAGATCTGGATTGTAGGTTGAGGTTGAAAAAAAATCTCACCAAGTATGCAAAAGAAAGAAGAGGGGCAACAAACTAAACAGTGACTGCAAATATCAACACCTGAGCCGCCTTCAGGTTTTATTCGAGAGCAGCCACATTTTCCACGCACTTCACAGAACACCTGAAATTGGCGTCAGCCACTTCAGCAGAGCCTCACTGAGGTCTTTGGCTTTGCAGTTAGGAAAGAATTTTAACGATATTTTCATTTGCCAGTACAAAAGATTGGGATGAAAGGAGGAAATAGAAACTTTTTAATACCAGTGTTCTAGTGCTAAAACTAATATCGAGGTTCTAAAATACTTCAGATATAAAGAAATCACAAAAATAAGTGCCGAAAATATTTGTTTGTCGTGTTCTATCAAAGGACGACTAAATTACAAGAGCACAGCCACCATAGATAGAAAATCACCTGTTTTTTCTTGTCAAATAGCTATTTGAATACATAGAATTCTGGACAACATTCCATTCATTTGAACTTGAGCTCGCATGTGAAAGCTTGTTTTACTCTCCTCTCGTGGGTTTTTATATAGTGCGAAGTTTTCCAACTAAAATAACCCAAACGCATTCAGAAACTGTGCTAAGTCATTTTATGATATTTTATCTCAACGAAATAAAAATGGGTCCCCCTGTTTTCAACGTTACCGACCTATGGGTACATGTTTCTCTTTCCAGGTACTTGTCGTTGCTCTCTCTGCGTTTTTCAGGGCTATGCAGCTTTCACGTGTCAACCATCGTTATTCACGCCATCAGGGAAGTATTTCGCTGCTTCAGACACGTTAGGCAGAAAACCAAAAGAAAACAGTGAGGACAGAAGCGGGAAGATCATTCACCTGCGTGCTCTTATGCGTCCAGCTTCGGAAGTAGATGAAAGAGCCCAAGATTTTTCTGCCTCCTGAAAAAAAATAAAACCGCCGCATGCCAGCCAATTCCTTTTAGTGTTAGTTGTATATAAGACCTAAATGATCTTGGAATGTTCTTCTTCGTTATTACTGCTAATGCTGCTTTGTGTGGATCTTTCAGGTGTTCTCCTAAACATATATTTTCCTTGCCTACAAGGATGTTGTGCCCTTTTAATTTTTAAGGCCCAATTATTTGTTTAAAAATTAAAGCCTAGTTGCTGCCAGTTTATTTCCTTCAGTAATATGTCGCATTAAAAATGCTAGCAACATATATAGGTCAATATATAAGTCGTATTAATTATATACTATAATATAAGATCATAATAATGAAAATATGTATTCGTGTAAAGTTGTAATATTAATAAATGTTTTCCTTGCTCTTTTTAAGCCATGATATTGCGCGCTTAATTGTACTCAACGCCCTTTCAGCTATCAACGGTAGTCTGCTAACTGAGATTTCAACATTATCTTCATTAGGGAAAAATAATTCGACCGTGGTGCGACTGCATGTCTTGTACCACAGTGGCGTCGTGTGCGGGCCTATTGGCTAGGGAGAGTATGAGTGAGTACAGTGTACTGCCGTGCTGGTGAACAGTACTAGCGGAAACAAACTTTTCTCTTTCAAAGTTAATGAAGAGAGTCGATTTTCAGCCATCGCGCTTGCAGCACAGCTAGTTCCATTAACAATGAGGCCCATGGCTATTACCTTTGCACAATACATATGTAAGGCGGAAAAGTCAATATTGAGTACATATAAGACGTATTTTTGAAAACTAACTATAAAACAATGTGAACACTCAAGATGTGCCGCTGTTAAACACGGCAGATATGTTTCCCATTGTGCAGGCAGTCGCTTTACTTCTCGCAGCACTGCTCAACACATGAAGGACAGTGTAGGGTCATGAACTGTGTAAAGCGCTTCCTACCTTACACGCACGAACCACCAACTCCATGTAAGTAACGGCTTAAAATTTGAAAGCTTAGACCCGTTAAGACGTACATACGAGATTTCTAATAACTAGTCTGTCTTAATTCAACCCTAAGAGAAGCAACTCAAATTTAGTGGAAATTAGACATCGAATGACACCTGTTTGTATACTTTTCCAGTCCTCCTTTTTTATCACTCTGCGCTAGAACTTTGAGTTATATTCTTGACCGTGTCACTGAACCACTGCTTCGGTATTATGACACCGCATTTCTATTTTCTTCGCTACACGTTTAGGTCACATGCTTTTTCCTCCCCACTGAGATAGTCGCAATATATATTTTCTGTAATTTAAACTTTAGCATTTTGGGCAAGCTATGAGTGCTGAAAGGTGGATCACTAGAATGTCGAAAACCTAAAGGCCACTTTTTCTTTCATCAAAGGAGAAACACCACCTAATGAGCAACAAATAAAATTGAGAGCTCAGTGATAAAAAACTTGTGCATGCATTCATTCTACATGATGCTCTAACTTAATTATCCGGCTGAATAAATCTCGAGGCCACCACAACTGCTTCCCCTCGCCAAGTTTTAGCAGCAGCTCGTCTTATATAGAAGACTGACTAGGAAGCGGAGGACGCTGAACAGAAAACCAGAATGAAGTATCACAGAAATCCAAAAAGGAGATGTGCCAGCAAGACTTGAATAGGCTTTGATAACGAACCCAGCCAAACCCACTCACCGTACCAAGGGGTTTTTTTTCTTCAATAGGGAGAGCCATCTCCACTCCCGCTTTGATCTCACTCTACTTGTTGCTTGCCACCGAGCTCTCTGTGCAGTGCTCCTCCTTCTTCATTTCCCTTTGCATTGAACTCGTCTTGCGTATGCACCGCCACGACGAAGCGACGAGTGCGCGCTCGCATAATGCAGGCCGGCATTCCTATTTTGGTTCCGCGCACTCCTCAAGTGCGCTCATCCATTAAGCTGCTTATTCAGACGGCGTCTTCTTTCAGCTCTATGGACTCCCATCCCATTGTGTACCCTGTGCGACGCGGTGAGGCAGCTGCTTTCCTCTACTCCATTTTCTTTTTATAACTCCTTTCTTCCCAGTTTTTGCCTTTATTTCGTTCTCTTCTCTTTTACTCTTTTCCGCCTGGTAAGAAAACCTTCAAAATACAGCAAAAAGGTCGCGACAGCCTTAAGAGCCTCATCCTAAATTCAAAGTGTCATCAGTCATGAAATTCGCTTGTTGTCTGGGGGGAGGTGGCGTCACTAGACCGGATAATTCCCATTGGCTGATGGGAAATGACGTCAATAGAGCAGATACACCCTACTGGTAAGAAGAGAATGACGTCACTAGGCCGGAAGTCACGTCACTTCCTGTTAAAGAATCAACAGCTTCTAATGCTAACGCACTGCCATCTGATATACTCATTAGAGCTACCGGATTTTTTTAGGCCTTCCAGAAAATGGGAGACAACATGGTTGCCTTGTTGTTTCTAGAACTCCAGTTGTAGCGGTCGCTTTAATTATAGAAAAAAATGGTTCCAAATTACCACAAAACGGTCAGGAAAAGACTCAGGCAAATAATTCGGCAGATTAAGTTTAGTTCAGCTCTCTTGTCATCTCAGTGATTAACCAGAAAACACTCAGTGAGCTTAATAGCCGAATTAACACGTCCAAAAGTGCGACGCCGGACAAAAAAAGTGATAGTGCTTTAAAGAGAAGATGAAATGGTTTTCTCTTAGTATTCGAGGTTATTCAGGAATTCGAATGTATGAAGTTTCCAGGTAAAGCATGCAAACTAGTTCTGCACTAGCATTTAAGCTGGTGATGTAATGGCCGACTAAAACCGCGACGATGTTCTCGGCGCTGTAGTTGTGCGAGGAAACTTATGGTGACGTACGTCATTATTGCCGAAATTTCAAATGTTCGCTGCCTTCATCTACATACTAACCGCTCGTCTTTCTAAGCCGCTAAGAAATTCTCTGTGAGCTTCAGCCTTCGACAGCATTCACTTTCCTCCTCGAAACAACGTCTTCTTCACTGGAAACAAAGCGCCGCAGTATGTGACGTCATCATTTGGGCCTTTGTCTGTAGCTGTACACTGCAGAGATCCCTGAAAGCCGACGCCGCTTTAGTCGGGGATTGCGTCACCATTTGAAATGCAAGCGCAAAAAGAATGCGCATACTTTACTTGCACGTTTTACTCATTCAGCTCGTTTAAACGTATCGATTTCTAAAGCCTCTTCACTTGTCCTGTAACGTAGTTAAACCGAATAAGCATATGAAAGCAAATGTTTAGCGTGGTTGACTCATAGGTTTGCTCTGCTGCACCGTCGGCACGTTTGGACACGATATTATCTCAATAGTTGTTTTATTTGATGAAGATGACCACAGCAATATTTAATTCATGTATTAACTTGCTTAGGCTTAGAAGGTGAGAATAAAGTCAGGCTTCAGCGCTGGTCTAAATAATTTCGGTCTAAATAATTGCCAACACTTGAGAGAAGGACCCAAGAAGGACAAGGAAGATCATCGAAAAATGATTTGGGAGTAAATGCCTTAACTGATATTGTTCTTCCTCCAGATGGCCAACGATATATTCGTGAATGTGTAAGCGAGTGTCGTTTTATAGATGAAATGATTAAATGTTGCTGTTTTGCTCCGCGTAGTGCATCTGGTATACATATTGCTGACTCGACACAAAGATATAAGAAAAAATTGTATCTAGCAGTGGATAAATCAAATATCAGAACACGGTCAATCTAACATCCGCGGCACAGAAATAATGGATAAGCCGTAAGGGGAGGTCAAGAGGAACCGCAAAAAGCTAAACTGCGAAAAGCCGTTGTTCAACATATCACCTCTGAATAAAAAAAAATCCAGAATAGTCGCTGGAAGGGGTAAGTAGTTGCAACTTTGAATATGAATTGTTGCGATTCTTGTCATTTTTCAGGAAGAAATAGAACCTTAAACAGCATTTGAAATCGAAGCGTGACCAGGTACTCAAAATGATAACGCCATATTCTGAAGCGGTAACGAACATTGTGTGGCACTAAGCTAGAGTTGTCTTGATTGGTATCGAGATGCATCTAAAGACGTCACATTTAGTTATGATTTATTTATTTCTTTGTTTAGCGCAACCGACCTGAGTCATTTAAGACTTCTACGCTTGGCCGATATCTACCACTGAGACTGACATGCTCAACAATTCTGAACAGAAGAATTTTTGAGCGGAAAACCGTTCTGAGAATGTTGGACATGAGAAGCATGATACGGCGGGCACGGCGGGTACGTACAGCTGCAATTAGACACCGCAGTGAAGGCACAGGAGTGACGGGGGGAAATGCTTGCGTCACTGGCCCAGGGCAACTTCGTACTGCTTCACTGTAGGCCATCACTTAGGGAGCCGGCCGCGCAGCAGGCGGTGGCTGAACAACTCGCCGGATTTCATCGCGGACCACGTCCGCTACGGCAGCGACGCATGCCTGTGGAGCTTCGAGGCGGTGTTTCTCTAGTTCCTCGCGCACAAGGCTCCTTACAGGCCCTCTAAACTCCTCGGTGGGTAGCGACGTAGGCAAGAAGTTGTGAGTGGCTGCTACACTAGCCTGACGACCGTAGTGCGCTCCCCGTTACTGAAAACATCACTCCGTACTCGTTGCCTCCTTGGAAAAGTTGGAGCAAGTCCTTGGAATAAGCTCTTTACCAAGGTATTTTAACGCGATAGCATTCAAGTTCTCACTGTGCAGAAAGTCCGGTTTCATTAAAGGTGCCGTCGTCATCGGCGGTGTACAGGGGGCAGGTGGTCAAATAATCTTCTGATGTCATCTATAATTGCCGAATTAATTGTGAGTAAACTGCCCCCCATAGCAGGTGCGTGTTAAATTATTGATTGGTCGCAAGTGGTCGCTCGAGAGGGGCAACCTGGGCCTCAAAAGCACCAACGGTGGCTATGTTTAAAACAGGCACCTGCCACCGCAATGGACTATCGCTTAATTTCTGCCAGGAATACGATCATAACTACCCGCGGTAATGTAAAGAGGAGAATGACCAATTCCGCGCATAAGGGCATGTAGGCAAAAACTAGGCCACCGAAAAGAAGTACTTGCGTGGGGAAGATTTCTGCTGCCTCATTGTATTCGTTAGGATTGCGTTGGAGTTGTACGACAGTGAAACAAACAAGAGTATCCGTGCCTACAAAGTAACAAGCAAAGAGGACCCTATGCCACTGAATAGACCCGTTACACAAGCAGCACAGGTAATTGGCACAATATTGGAATGGAATGGCTTCATACTGGTTCCTTCTAGGACCAGCTTTTGCTAATACATTTCCAATATTGGGTCGATTACTTGTCCTGCTTAGGTAGCGCTCTGGCCTCTTTTCATATCATGAGCCCACCTACATCGCTTTAAATCCAATAGTGTTTTTTGTTTTGCTTCTCCAATCCACTCAGTTATCTTGAGAGGCCTTCGGTCACGTGTTGTGTGCATGTGAGGAGAGGTGGAGCACTGCGGAGGAAACCGGCCTCTCGGCCAACGTAGGCAACGTGGTATTTAGAAACAAAATGATAATGCTTCAGGTTTAGGACCCAAGAGAAACACACGCATGCCCTTCTTCGGGGTTGTTTCTAATAGCGGAGGTAACCAAAGCTGTCAACATCTGTAATCATATTCATCTTGTGATTTTCGTCTTTAATAAGTGTCCATATCAGTTCTATGTCCAATAATCATAAAACAAGAGAGGACGGCAGAATTCCAACCTTTGCGCAGAAATTTTGCTCAAGACATTTCTTCACACGCCTTGTCATTGACGGACTTTGTCGATCGTTTGACTGTTGAAAATTGCATAGCATCAAAAGTTGGTTAAGGGCGTAATCCGTATTGAAAAGAAGCTTAGACCTATAAGGGATTATGGGAGTGTTTACTTGAAAAACGCCTAAGGCTACAGTGCAGAGCTGAGGATCAACTGGCGAAAAAAAGTCCACATCTGTGGGTTGCCGTATTATGGGCGGGCTCAAGCACCAATTAGCACAAGGTAAATATTTAACGAGAAACTGCAAAGAAAAGACGCGCAGCAGCGAGCTGGAGCAACGGCAGGCGCCCGTGATTAATTAAGCAGTCCTCTCCTCCTCTCATCAAGTACTTTTCTGCATGCTAGCCTCACAACGAAAGAAGACGGGTTCGTTAATTGAAGACGCATTCGCCGCAAAAAGTGAAATTAGGAAGAAAGGGCCAAGGAAGGCGCTATAGAGAAAGGAACTGCCTGGAGCAGATATCACGGCGCCGTAGTGCTTCAAGTAAAGATAAAAAAATTGATTTAATATGCTTCAGCAGCTTGGGAGTTTCTTGACTAGTTTTAAGCTGCATATTACGTTTTGCTGCCAAGAAGGCTTTTGCATACAACTTTTTTGTTTATTTAAGGGAAGAAAATTTCTCGCTCTGACCATAGCTACAGCTCTGTCTGTACCAGAGATTGTCAAAGGAGCATTAAGTTAATTGCAATATCTTTCTAACCAATCACGAGAGGAAAGCAGCACATAAAACCTGAAATTATTTATTTGTTTTTACAATACTGCTGGCCATAGATTGGCACTACATATTAAAAAACTAACATAGTAGCATTCCCCTCTGCACCTTGGTTTCGTGTGTGTACGTGTGCGCGCACGTGTGTGTGTGTGTGTGTGTGTGTGTGTGTGTGTGTGTGTGTGTGTGTGTGTGTGTGTGTGTGTGTGGTGTGTGTGTGTGTGTGTGTGTGTGTGTGTGTGTGTGTGTGTGTGTGTGTGTGTGTGTGTGTGTGTGTGTGTGTGTGTGTATATTACGTTTTGCTGCCAAGAAGGCTTTTGCATACAACTTTTTTGTTTATTTAAGGGAAGAAAATTTCTCGCTCTGACCATAGCTACAGCTCTGTCTGTACCAGAGATTGTCAAAGGAGCATTAAGTTAATTGCAATATCTTTCTAACCAATCACGAGAGGAAAGCAGCACATAAAACCTGAAATTATTTATTTGTTTTTACAATACTGCTGGCCATAGATTGGCACTACATATTAAAAAACTAACATAGTAGCATTCCCCTCTGCACCTTGGTTTCGTGTGTGTACGTGTGCGCGCACGTGTGTGTGTGTGTGTGTGTGTGTGTGTGTGTGTGTGTGTGTGTGTGTGTGTGTGTGTGTGTGTGTGTGTGTGTGTGTGTGTGTGTGTGTGTGTGTGTGTGTGTGTGTGTGTGTGTGTGTGTGTGTGTGTGTGTGTGTGTGTGTGTGTGTGTGTGTGTGTGTGTGTGTGTGTGTGTGTGTGTGTGTGTGTGTGTGTGTGTGTGTGTGTGTGTGTGTGTGTGTGTGTGTGTGTGTGTGTGTGTGTGTGTGTGTGTGTGTGTGTGTGTGTGTGTGTGTGTGTGTGTGTGTGTGTGTGTGTGTGTGTGTGTGTGTGTGTGTGTGTGTGTGTGTGTGTGTGTGTGTGTGTGTGTGTGTGTGTGTGTGTGTGTGTGTGTGTGTGTGTGTGTGTGTGTGTGTGTGTGTGTGTGTGTGTGTGTGTGTGTGTGTGTGTGTGTGTGTGTGTGTGTGTGTGTGTGTGTGTGTGTGTGTGTGTGTGTGTGTGTGTGTGTGTGTGTGTGTGTGTGTGTGTGTGTGTGTGTGTGTGTGTGTGTGTGTGTGTGTGTGTGTGTGTGTGTGTGTGTGTGTGTGTGTGTGTGTGTGTGTGTGTGTGTGTGTGTGTGTGTGTGTGTGTGTGTGTGTGTGTGTGTGTGTGCGTGCGCGCGTGCGTGCGTGCGTGCGTGCGTGCGCGCGTGTGTACTTGCGCCACTAAGACACTATGAACCAGAAATTATATACGTTATATACACATCAAGATGACTGATACACGCTTAAAAACATCGCAAGGGTTTACTGGCGTTCCGACTCGAAACCAGAGAGAGATCCTGTTTGAGGGCCTACTAGGTCTTCAATTTAAGGAATTGAGAGAATACACCAGCTTAGAAAACTAGTCAAAGATGATCAAACAAAATGCAGACCTGTAATCATGGAGCAAGGTCAGCATTTTAAAACAATGATCCAAATTGAAAGACTCTGGTTTTTCGATCAGTGTAGATTTTTCACATGCTCTTCGTGATTTCCGAAAAATATGCAACTAAAAAAAGAGACCGAAAAAACACTATTCCTAACGTACGATAAATTGCGAATGAATGGACACCTTTTTGCTTGGAATAACGACCGAAACAACTTTTCTGAAGTAGAAACAAAAAATGAAACACCACAAGAATCCCGAATCACTAGAAGGAGAATCCAAAAACATTTATTAACTTAGGATTAGCGTGGCTAATCCTAACTTGGACGGGAGAAAACTTTCCTGGCTTTTGAACCAGAAGTCGTGACGATCACTGAGACATGGTTGCACCCTGGCATTTCAGATCGTGAAATTGTCCAACGTGCATATGCAGTTTTTGGTAGAGATATACAGTCTAGAGGTGGGTGCATTGCATTTTTCATTAAACAAGGTACAGTATACTCCGTCATGTCGGAAGTGACAGGCGTTGAGGCTGCATGGTGCAAGATCCATTTAAGCGATGGCGTTACTTACGTTGGAGCTTTCTACGGGCCTCCAAATGGCAATGTAATGTATTTAGACCCATTTTTCGACTATTTGCTTCGGCCTACCTGGGCCGCGAGAAATGGCATGGCTGGGGATAATAATATTAGAGATATCAAGTGGAAATCGCTTAGCCCCTGAACCGCAACAAATAATCTGATAGACGTCTTGCCTAATTGGCAGCGGCTTAGCTCGACTGTGCCAGGATATACGTAGCGAGAGCAACGTTTCCATTACTGAGCTTGTTGTCGTCACTGTGTGTTTAGGCATCAGAGACATTGGGTCTATCTTGGCGCCTATGCGCCGTCTATTACGCTCGGCAGTCTGGCATCTCCCTTTGGCAAGCCATTGCCCTCTCTCTGTTAGGGCGTCTCCGCTGCTATCTTCTCCTTCTTATGCTCTTTTTCTCTTTGTTGAGGGTCAGAAGAGTTATTCTTCTCTTGACTACCGCCGTTTGTTAGCAGCTGGAATATCCTTCTCTGCATCCATGTCAAACGTTGTGATACAGAAGACCATTGCATCTCCGCCTTTTATACGCAAGGCTGTGCATACAATGCGCGGTTTAGGTGATAGAGCGGCAAGCGGCGCGGCGGCGGCGAAGCGTGCGGCGCACCTGTGGCGTCTCTCTGGCTGCCATGGTATCGGCGCATGGGCATAGCTGCTCATCCGCGTGACGTAACGCACGGTTCCCGTGGGGGAGCGGGCGTTGACATGTAGACTCGCGTTCATAAACAGACCAGTTCCATTTGAGGCCAGTTCTTCGTTAGAGACCATAAGAATAGGAGCACGAAAAGGACTACCACTCCACGATTTATTACTGTGTAAATTGCCTATAACTTACCTTGTCCGTTTGTATAGCAATGAAAAACGGGTCTTCGCATTTAACAGAGTCAATGGTGATGCTGTTATGGCTTATCTCTTTCATGAATACGAGAAGTCCCATTTATATCTTGACAAGCAGCCGAGTCCTGAGAGCGTATGGCTGTTTCTTAAAAATATTGTTATCCAATTCTTCGAATTTTTCTTCCCTACAGTTCGAAAAGTTGTCAAAACCAGAATCTTAGGATAATGCGCGAAAAAATTCACATTAAACAAAGAATCAAAAGATTAATAAAGCGCAAAAAATTCTCACTATACCTGACTACAGTCCTAGGCGAAATGCATTAAGTAGGTGACTGCGTGCCTTGGTTTATATGTCACTAAACGTGTACAGTACACGTTGATTGGCATATGAACCAAGGCACTCACGCGTGGATAACTTAGTCCGGAGAAAATGTTGCTTATTTCGCACGAAGCGCGAACACAGAATGGAAATAGCCAATTTAGCAGCGAGAAGAGGCAATCGTTGCGTTGTGGGTGTGAAAAATGAGATCCATGCAAGGGGACAGAAGGCCGAATAAAAATCCGGTCCATAATCAGCGCGGCATTCTTTCCGGCTTTCCGCAGCACCGCCTCGCGGAAAGCCAACGACACGCGGCCGCATGTTCCCTGTAACAGTGGACCGTACTGTGCATCTCAACTCATATTTCATGCACTCCGTGGTCTATGCAGCTGTCAGCAAGACGTGGACGAGCAAGCGATGACAAGTTGGAGATCGGGATCAGGAGAGTGCGAGGTGAAAGAAAGCAGTTTTAGAACGCTGAGTTCATGGTCTACATTTTTAGGCAAAGCTGGAACAGCTCACAGTGGCCGCAGCGGGGAAAAGCGAAGAGAGACACAGCAGGCCTTCGTTACAAGCCATGCGCGTTTGTCGTTCACCGCCAACGCCATAGCGGACCCGACAAGCAAAAGCGAAAATAGAAAAAATGGCGGCCAGAAAAGTAATAGCTAAGATTGCATCATTGAAGAACTAAAAGCAGCGCCGCGACGACGGACAAGAAAGAAGGACAAGCGCTCACTAACAACTGAAGGTTTATGGAAAAATAACACAGGCAATAATACACTCGCTTACACAACCTGCATGCACACGCCTCTCTAAAAGGTCCTCTGTCATCTGAACTTGCCCTAAACTACAATGATTGCCCCTTAAATAATATACTTGATTCCTCCAATAATAGCTTGTGCACACCTCTTCCGAAAGAAACAAATTATTTGCAGGCATAGGAGCAAAATAACAGGAGAAATATGTGAGGCCTGCTACATCCATGCAAACGGTGACACCTGCGTAAGCACGGCTTCAGTGCTCCTTCATGCATGTGAGATTGAACATCTTGATTCTCATGATTACAAGTGTTCAGGGAGGCGCATGCATCCAAGATGTGTTACAGAGTGAATAATACCTGTGTTTTTTTTAGTAAACCTTAAGTTTTTAGTCAGCGCTTATCCTCCTGTCTTGGCCGTCTTCGCGGCGTTATTTTCAGTTCTTCAGTGATCCAACAACTCGCTCAGTTTTCAGTTCTTAGATTACTTGGACCATTCGGCCACGGACGCAACAGCTTCAAATTATTTGACTTGTATCTCTACATACGCTCAGCCATGCAAGCGAATGTGACGCATATGCATCTCAAGTTCTTTCTCTGTTTCTATTTCATTCCCTTTAACCTTTATCTCGCGTGGCGCTTCGGGTGTGCAGACTACGCTGGAAAGTGCAAACTATGTCCCTAGTGAAAGAAATGTTAGAACACACTTCTAACAAATGGCACTAAAGTAAACACGCTGACAGAGACTCCGAGAAAGCATAGGCTTCGATGCCTACCTCTGCGACAATAACAAGGAATGCAAAAAGGTTGTTACCACCATCTCAATCGCCAGTGATTTCTAGGTGTTCTGTTTTCTGCCTCCATGTACTCGGTGGCAATACTCCATGTTGCAGCCGTGCAATGGGCTATGGACATTCAACAGCTAGGTAGCAACTGCTTGATATGGAGGAGTACGCCGAACACTGTTAGCTTTTCTTCAGCGCATATACGAGCTAACTGAACTTCAGGGGCCCTGCGAAGTCTGGCTGCATTGGGCGAGCGGTAGTCCACGTATTGCTCGTCGCTTATGAAGGCATCGTCGTTCCTTGCTTGTGCCTGAATTCGCGCTTTTTTTGGGGGGTCCAATCCGTTTTTGGTGCTGAGCACTAAACTTTGTCATTCTCTAAGGAAACCAGATACCATAAGAGCGAAGTCACGGCGTCGTTGCGGCTCGCGTTCCACGCAAAATCGCGCTGCGGAATCTACGTCTCTATGGAATCTATAGTGGAGAAAGCGTAGTGTTCCTGTTTGACTTAAGCGCTGACAAGCGAGATCAGCTTGGCACCATGTTTTTCAAATATTACGCGTAAGAGCGTTGTCGACTACCATTATTCAGCGTGAAAGCAGTGCGGCGTTCGTCGGATGCGACTCCGGTCATTGCATTTTGTGTGTCGCGTTTGTTGCCGCTAACTTCTTGGTAGCAATCAGTAATGAAGAAGATTCGACGGCTTCTTGTGTTCATATTTAGATTACGTAGCTATCTGTGGCGAGAATGGGCAGCAAACTAAGTCGTGATGCAAATGTGTGCAACCCGATTATACAAAGTTAAATATTGTTTCGAAGAGATCCGGCCAATTGCGTGAATACAGCATTCACAGTTCTTTTTCCGCCGAAGCAGTCCGACAAAATTTGTGCGCGGCTGATCGTGTGGGTCGCCTCTCTCGACGTCGTGATTTTGCGAGCTGCGAGTGCTAAAGTTCACACCGAAATGACAACCCTTCAGATGAAAGCTGAGAAAGCGTAGACGGTGGAAGTCAGACAGTGTGTATCGTGTACGTTAGCGCGTACCGTGACCACACGAAAGTTATAGGTCATACACGCCAAAAGTCCGCGTGCTGTGGACCATTTTTTTTTTTAGTTTGCGTATCCATCACAGCTGTCGGAGACCATAAACTCGTTCCCGAGCGAGGTCCTCAGGAGCTTTTGCTTTCGCGGCGATCTGCAAATAAGCCCGCTAGTAAACAAGTGTTCACATGCGACTCGAACGACAGACTAGGACACACATGCTGACTGAAGCTTAAAGAAGCTGAAGTTTATTGTCTTCATCGTGGGCCTGCGGGACGTAGTCTGTACTTTTACAGTTATGGAAATAAAGATATTCTTGCAGAAGATATGAAAAAATATTCTTCTCCAATTTGGCTTCCCAACGCCTTTGTGCAGCTATTGTATTTGTATATATTTTTAATTTTTCTTGACCGTTAATGCAGACAGGTTACACACCTCGATTCTTTTTCGAGGCTTTTTTTGCTAATAATTTTATTTTTATACAATTTCTGTGAATCCTAGTGTTCTTTCATTTACAAATAACAATTTTCAATGCTCTTATCGTGCTTTTGTTCATGTCCAACTATCTCACTTGAGCTGCCAAGGCACCAATCTAAAGAGCTCATTCAGACGACTGGGAGACATCCTGAGGCATATGTGTAAAATATATAACATTAAGAGAGTGGCAGGAAAGAACTCGGATCTGTGACTTGCAGCATCCTCCTTCAAGGTCGTCTCAGATGTGAAAAGGGCACCCTCACAGCATATATTGCCCCATACATGTGTAGCCTGTGAAAATACTCTTGATGCAAAATTCGCATCCCACATTTATCTATTTCTTACTGAAATCCTGAGTGGTAAACATCTCTCCAACATAACCAAGGAAAGAATGTATGCATCTGTTTCATAGAAAAATGGGAAGAGATAAAGCCAAGAAATTGAGACGCGCATTACAGGTATCATTTATTAACATTTCCCTTTCACTAGGTGCTCTTCTGATGGCATTGTGCATTTCTCATGACAGTGCCTTGAGTGGTGGAAGATGGATCAGATCCCAAGTACCCAATGAAGTTGCAAAGTTTGTTTAACCATACTTTGAAGCAGGACTTGCACTGGAGATAGGTGACACAGCTCGCCTTAACGTTATATAAAATAGCTAACTTCTTCCTTTTGCAGTTATTATTTTGCTCTATTAGTGTGTAGAACGAGGACACTCCGCTCCTGGCATATTTACAGAAATGTAAATGTTTGCAGACGACACGCTTGCAGAAATATAAAGGGCACAAGACATATCAGTTTTTTTACAAAACAAGGCATGGAGCATTCCTAGTTGACACTGGTTTTGACACTCATAAACTATTAAATCGTCACTCACCTTTCTGCAGCTTAGTATAGCGTGCATCCACGTTGGTAAATACTACAGAAATGTGCCCTAATGCACATAAATTGTACATGAAGGCCACACTCTACGTACGTGTTAATCTGTACAGCATGCTGTGAAACGCAACAAGAATGAATTGCAATTCATCAGTGAAACTTTTTCTCGCACCTCATGTTCAGCACATAAGGAATCTGCCCGGAGTTTGGTTTGGTTTGATAATTTAAGATTGACTTATCCTGCCAAGAAGGCTTCATGCGACTTTATAAAAGCCCATATCACTTTATTACGGCTTACATTTTATATCTCATTTCAATAACTAGGTTACTGTTTTCGAACCCGTTGCTGCTTATCCTCTATAGCTCAGCAAGGATTCACGTGAACAATGTTTTTTTGCATATAATCTGGTATTCTTTCACTCGAGGCTTCAGTGTGCGTGGATGTTCACTAGTGTTTTGTGGATATTGCTGGCGGAGATTGGTATGCATTTTCAACACCTTGCTTTAAAAGGGGTGAGAATGTTTTGTATGTGAATGAGTATGATTGCTGTGGAGTAGCGGTTTAAATGTTTGAGATAGCTCTGTGCCATAAGCGGGCTATTACATTTTTCAACAAGAAATGTCACTTCGCACTTAGCGTAAACACTAGTGTCTTTTATTTTTTTATCTACTATGGCATCTTTGACAGCAAAAGGTCCTGTGTTCCCTGCCTGCTAAAAAATATAAGAGGGCGATGATGTGCTCGGCTTAGCTTTTTAAATGAGAACTTGTGTGAGTCATTTTTCTGCTGATTATAATAAAAACGTTTCATACATAGCGCCTATGTGAGTATGCTTGCTGATGAAAAAGCAACAAAATTCCTCCTCAGTGCAAGCTCATTACAATGATGCTGTGGTTGAGGAAGGAGAAAAGTGCTGTAAGAATTAAAGAATAATATTGATATGTACGTCATCTCGAAGTGGAAGCATAATGCTTGACACGCAGCTGAAGGGACGGTGTAATGGCTATATGTGTATACATAGTAGCCAATACCTATCAATAGCTGTGTTAATGACCTTCTCTATGTGTGTGTGGTTGCGAGGTTTTGCGTTGGATGTAAGCTCCGTTGTAGAGCTAGGCGTAAACACGCTTGCGTGTTATCCAGTAATGATCCCATATCTTGTTTTTCTCTGATCATGCCGTTTCATTATTTTCCGCAACTCCAACATTGTCACACTTTACACTTGCTGCTGTTGCCTACTAAGGATAAAGGAGACGTAAACTATAAAAGTGAAAATGGTGCAAGGGGCAATATCAATAGATGTATGTCGGATGCAGGCGCATCATAATGCACTATCAGCATCAAATGAAACGCCAAGACAACTGAACTACGAACAGCAAATTACGAAGCTCTCAGCCAAGAGACACGCAACACTAGCTCTGATTATTTCAAATTCGAGGGCGCAAAGCCTCTTCAGAACTGTTATTCAACCTCGGTTGTGTTTCTTCTCCAGGGCATAATCTGTGGCGTTTTTTTGTATTGTCACCCCAGTTTTCTTGTTGCCGTTTCATTCCTTACTAGTATTACAGTATGTCCCCCTCACGCTGACACTGAAACACCGATGCCTTGTTAAGATAGCCTGCAAATCTACTAAAAAGAAATCATGGCAGCCTTCTTGGCTAGATTACTTCTGATCCTCGCGGCTAATTATTTAGTGCTTAGCAGGTTGGAACTGCAAGTACGACTGTGTATGAGTGTGAAATCTTCCCAGCAGAAAAAGAGGACAAAATAAATAGCAGCATGTACGGGAGGCAAACATAAAGTTATTTTGCTAGCTGATCAGTATATAGTCTAAACTTGAGTTCAGCAGTACGAAAATAGTGCATTAGAAGAGCGACAAATGATAGCCTTCGATATCCAGCCACAAATGATAGTGCCGCCGGAACCGTGGTCTGCTACGTTTGCTCAACCCTGAACATATTGTTAATGTTTCCCCTTCACATCCTGCTCAATTAACCGTAGAGTAGTGTGGCCAACAGTTAGAAATGCCATTTGCAGAGCACATTCACGTATGTTAAGAATGTAACGTTGCACTGGAACCACATGCGTTCAGACACAAAGGAACTTAAATGAAATTCCCGAAAATACGCGCAAAATGATTTCGCAATCCCTTCCTGTTCCTCCTGCGTCTGACGCCTCATTGCTTCGGCTTGGTCGGCACGCGACGCGGGGTGTTGACGCTTATACTGAAGCTGCCTTGTTTCACCTTCGATCGAACCTACCACCTGGTTTTTGAGCCGCATAATCTCACCGACGCTTCTGCCGCGTCAGAAGGTGTTCTCGGCAGTTTTTTCCTCGTATCTTAGGGAGACAAGTAGAGCGAGCCCTCCCGGCCGCTCTGCCTGCTTTCTTGCGCTTGCGCAAAGGGGACGGCGCGCGAGAGCACAAGCGGCAGCCGGGCGGAGTGCGGGGTGTCACTTTATCTCTGCGCAATTCGCGAACTCGCGAGCAAGTGCTACGGCCACGCGCCGAGCCAAGCTCAACCATTGGTCTCTTTCAGCGCTCACCTCTTGTCCACGGACGACGACGAGAAAAGGATCTCGCGAGTTGTGGCACTATTAGCTGTCTCTGTAAAATGGTGGCTATACACAACAGTCCTTTTGTTCCGCACACAGGGTTTGCAAAGCTCAAATGCTGCCTAAGTACGGACGGAACATAAGTGTCATGTAACGACAGAGAGCCGGCACTGGCGGTAGATGAAAGCAAGATGCGTCCTGGTTCCCAAAAGCCATAAAGTCACTTTTTTTAAAAGTCGGGTTGATAGCGTGCGATGTTCTCATTCCAGGGACAGACGAACATCCCTACTATCAGAAAGACGCGCTCTGTGGGCGGGGTAATCACCGAGACGCAGCGGATGGTAGCTGCGAACAGACGACGAAGATTACCGCCTTGCATACCTCAGAAAGGAGAGCAGCCAGCTACCGTAGCCGTCTACTTCGCCTCCTAGAGGAAGCTCGTAACGACCCGGAGACGGCCAACACGTCATAACTCTTCTGAGACGTCGGTCGATGTACCAACAGCTCGCTGCACCCTTCTTTCCCGCTCTGCCTCTCTGGGAAGGGAAGACACAGTTGGGAGCACGCCGCAAATCACAGACTTCTGCTCGCGGAAGTGCCACTCGCGCACACACACTCACGCTGTCCTCTTGACTCAGGTGCGGAGGAAGAGCAGTGCATGAAGGAGGAGTGCACAGTCGTTTAATCACTGGGGGCGTCTTGGGAAGCACCAAACCTGCCACAGACATTCCCCGGAAGCATCTTTAATAGAGCCGCTGCTCCAACGAGTTTACCGTAAAAGTATGCGACGGAGGAAAAATAATTGGAGGACGCTTAAGCTTCGCCTTTAAGAATGGAACACGACCGCGTGTTGCAGCACTGCACGGGAGTCCACGGAACGCCATCGCCCGTTGGGCGCGACGCGACGCCTTGCCCGTTGAGAGATCGGTCTGCTACGTACGGTGAAACAGACGCGCGGAGTGGGAAACCACGTAGAAGCGCTGCCAGGCGCCTTGCCGAAACATCCGGAACTCAAGTTGCAGTCGTAGTTCGTCGGCACATCGTTCTCGACAAACACGATGCCACGAACGCCAGCATAGCTTCCGCGCCGAACGAACGGGCAGCAAGCCGCAAGCTTTGTGGTGAACGCGCTTTGGATGTGCGCTGCGTTGTTCGCCGCTCACCGCGTGGTTCCTGCGTGCCCGCACGGCCCCATGGGGAACCTGCGCTGCCAAGGTGGCACTGCAATTGTTCCACTCGGTGACTAAAAACTGCTTTTGTCAGCCGCGTGGGGGAAGCTGCAAACGCGAGAACACATTCATTGCCTGGCTTCTCTCGGCGTAGGCCAGATAGCTGACGCATGGCACGTGTGCCTTCGACAGAGCGCGGAGGCTCACTCTAATAAGCGCCTGAAGGTGGCGCGGAAAAGTACTAATAGTACAACCCAAAACTGCTTGCTCTTCTCGCTAGGCAGTGTGTTATGGCGCTGCAATCGGCAAACTTCAGCGCAAGTTCCCTATTGCGCCCGAACGAGACGAGCGGGAGGCGCTGCAGTCGCGCGCTATCTGTTGGGGCAGTGACGTACATTCCGAGGTGGAGAGATTTTTAGCTCACGGCCAACGCCGCCGACTCCGGCGACACCGGCTTTTCTGCGACACGGGGCCTTTAACGCTGTCGCGTTAAAAAAATTGACACCGTCAAGGCAGAGCTCCGGATTGCGTGAGGTATATATTCGTTTAACTTTCCGCTGTTGTTACCGAATGTAAATGGTGCGCTGACTGACATTTGTTTAAGGAAATAGCTCTCCCCGTCGTGTCAGCTCCGCCAGAAGAATAACGCTTTGGAAATGACGGATGTCCTTTTGCTGCCAGCGATAACACAATTTATGCTCGTTTCGAAGTGCAAAGATTAAGCCAGTGCGTGTGTCAGAATAACGCTTTATCCTTCTATCTTTTAGGGGCCGAAAACGATTGTGTCATGCGCATCTCTTCGAGAGAAAGGTTAACGCACGCGCAGGAGGATAGTGAAATAACCGATGGCCATCCTCGCACCTAAAGCAGCCAACCTTGTTTTCGGTCACCAGAAGAAGCAGTTCCTTCGACGCAAGAAAATTCTTCTTCATTGTGCATACGCCTTCAAACGCGTAATCGCCATGATTCAGCAATTTTCGTGGCCATGTCTCAAAACGCCCAACCTTAAATGACTTTTTTCCACCCAGGCAAAACCTCTTACAAGCGCATAGCGCATTACGAGCTATGTTTTAATTCTCTCCTCACATTATATTTTTGTTTTCCTTGGTACCTGAAGCCTACGCTTCCGCGGAATGGAAAAATAACTTCAGGGTATGCTTTTAATTTCGGCCACAGCTGCAAAACCGCCGAAAGACTTCCTTGCCGTGATAATTATTCAGATCGATTGCAACTTAACCTTCTAGCAAGTTCGGGAAAATTTTTCGATTCGTGTAAAGATGTTCTTGCAGAAACTTGTCATCAGACTTGAGCGGGGGGGGGGGGGGGGTGGGGGGGGGGGGAGGGGGAGAGAGATCGCACAGCGTTTATTTATATCGGTGAATGGGGTCAGGGTAAAATTGTAGTAGCCCGCCAGACAAGCGCCCCTCTCTACTGGGAACCTACTGGAGCTGAGATTGGCAACAATTGATAAGTTTGGTAATTTCTCAGTTTCTGTTAGCAGGTGGAGGTAAACCAAATAGTTGAGTCGCAGGAATGCACACGATATTTGGAACAAAAAGAAATTCACGGCATACATGTCTGGCTGGCAGCCTGTACCTTTATGACGCAAAATGCAATGAAATCTTGGGAATAAACGAGGTAAATCTGGAATGACGCTGAAGCAACTTAAAGCTTGCCAAAGATTTTATAATATCATGCAACTGTCGACTGCATGGCAGGCATGTAACCTCCTTAAAACGTTGATAGGCGTGAATATCAGCGACAGTTCGCCCAAGCGCACAAATTCTTCTCCAGTTCTAGCGTCGTCTGCTACGCTGCTACTAAACGATCAGTTTGCTGGAGCACGGTGGGACGAAGATCACATCCATGGCAAGTTTTCATTCTTACGCGTGTTTGCTGTTTCTTGGATGTTACTGGGTAAAAGCTTATGCGAAACGAAGTTCTGATTTTAAAAAAGAAAGAAAGTACATTCTTCAGGATATACAAAGTTTTCTCTGGAATGTTTATTGTATTGCATGCTATAGCCTGTTGTGACCTGGAAACCCAATCACGGAGGTATCACTCAAGCACGATGGGTTTTCGCTAACAGATCGTGGGGAGGGCGTGTGTTCTTGTGAAGGGAACAGCCTATTAGGCGAGGCTACCACAGTGGAAGACATTGTGCGCTTGCGAGAACTGTGGCTTGTTTTCCCATTTGTCACCTCTTTAAGTGCCGTCAAGCCACGTGGAATTCCGTAACGTGATAATAATAAAACTTCCGGAATGCTGTAGAGTGTTTCGAGACGTGTTCTGTGCAATATATAATCTTCTCTGCCACTTTTAGTCGGTTATAATCGGTCAGACGAGTCATCATTTTGCCGAGGGACAGCGCGTGTTTTAAGCCGCAGTGCGCTATTAGATTGAATCAACAAAGCTGCTCTTTCGTGCACATACGCATTCAAATTTGAGCACTGATGCTGTGGAGAGATACTCTTCTTTCGAATTTATGTTTGCAATAGTGTTGTATAACTTTGCGTCGCCACTGCCATTCTCATGGCGCAGCAGGTGCATGATGACGCATAATATTTTGCATTGCTTGGGTGATGACTTGAATTTAATTCACCACGGACATATTGGCCCAAGAGCACCAAGACTAACGTGTGCGGTCTGCCCCAACTGGAGTCGAATACCCATTTATAGATGCATTCATACACCACAGAAAACCCGACTACTGGGCGAGGGGAAGCTAGAAGAAATTGGAAAATTGGTAGATCGCCTGATGCAATCTAGCATACTACACGGTTCTTCACATTACATGGTCGCTGCTGCAGTGTCATGATATGTTTTCGAGGCTCTCATAACTGCATTTAAATTGTGAATTGAGTTCATGGTCACCTGTTTTTATTTTTTATTTATTTCTTAGGGAGGGCGATGGTTTAGGAAAGCTGGAATTCTTTCGTAGCCGGCAGTGCAGGAAACAAGATAGCGAGACAGCATGAACTGCAATGAACCGGCGCGTAATCAGCGCCGTTGCATTGCACGAAAATTAGATTGGACTTAATTATGCGCCACGATGAACCAGGTCGCAAATCGCCTTTCCATCTAAAATCTGAACTTCTGGCACTGTTTTCAAACCACAACACAGACCAACGCATGTTACATCAAACATTTGTTGTAACTTTCATTACGTTCTGTTCCTACTCTAGAACTTCAATTACCAAAACCTTCAGAATGGCTGGCCTTCATCTTGTTCACGAACTAACACACGTTATCGGGCTTCTGTAAACCTTGCTAATCCTGAGCTCTTTCTAATCTGTGCTGCACGGCACAGAAACTTTGCATAGAGTTTAGTAGCCAATTTGCGAACTGCTGGCGGCGCCATCCAAGAGGGTGGCTCTTTAGAAAACGCACTCAGCGCTCTGCGTCTGGCTCATGCGATGGTTTTCACCTATCGTCAAGATTGCTTTTATTGCAAACGAATCTCCAAAATGTCCATACCTACAGTATTGTGCCCCAGGGACGTCACTGCTTTTAAGAGCTCGCAAAAAAATATCCTTGCAAGAAAAGAGTGGACTTATCCTGAGAGAGGCACAAACTTCCACTTCTTTGAGAGGATGTAACCTCCTTGAGAAACACTTGGTGTTCTTCCGGGAGTCACTTGAATAGCATCAAAAGCGGTCGCCCAGGCCACCAGGGTCCCATAATCCCTTTCACTGGCAAAGACCTTCCAAGTGCCTGGAGTCAGCACATTGCCGAAAGCCACCCTTTCGGCACCCCTCTTCTTTAACCTGCCTCGATAGGTATCCCGCCATGGCATTCCCTTAGTAGCGCTCGACAGCATTGCGTTTCTCTCGGAAAGGACATTTGAAACGTGTGCGCGAACTTTTCCTTTGCTGTTTGTACCTAGACGAACTATGAGCTCTTATAATCGGATTATCGGGGCACTTCTTGTAGATTGTTTTAGATGCCGCGAATCTGCCCTTTTAACTTTTACTTTGCTTTCCCTGAGATATTTTCTGTTAGTGACTTTGTAGGTGCATGTGAGTGCGGGTGTAAGCCTGCGTGTGTGTGCATGTGAGTGTGTGCGTGTGCACGCGTGCGTGCGTGTCTGCGTGCGTGTGTGTGCATGTGTGTGTGCGCGTGTGTTTGTGCGTGTGTGTGTACGTGTGTGTGCGTGCGCGCGCGGGCCCGTGTGCGTGTGTGTATGTGTCTGTGCGCGCGTTTGTGTGTGCGTGCGTGCGTGCGTGCATGTGTGTGCACGCGCACGCGCGTACGTGCGATGCGGCTGCACTGAGTCTACACTTTGTGAGCGTCCTACAATAAGCACCGACACGCCAGCATAACCTTTGAAAGGTGAGCAAAAAATAAAAAAAACGTTAACTAGCAGTTAATACCTATATTTATGGCTTATTAAACCAAGTAAAACGTGAGTAAGTATCAAAGACATGCTTATTAGTTAATGGTTAATTAAATTTTTCCCGTTAACGTTTTATTCAGCGAAGTTTTTCTGTTTTTGGTCAATGGCGAGTGTGTAGCCGCGGAGACGACGGTGCTGTATTAGTTTTGAAAGCAAAGAAAGACCCGCTTTCTAAACACTCCCAGCACGAGAAAGCCTGGTGTTAGTCCCCGCCGGTTTCTCGGTCAATCCCCCGCAGTGAGTACGCGCCATTATCTTCTTGACTACAACAATAACAACAACGTCCGATATTTGTTTCCCGCCCAGAACCATAACGCAGCACATGAGGAGTGCCGGAAGTCTAGCGCAAACGCAACATCCGCTGTTGACATGTTGCAATGACGTCAGGTACCAATTCGAAATGTACGGGCTTTTTGCTCTGGCTAGGAAGTTTTGACGTCAGATTAGGCAGCGGCCGGCGTTAACATTTTTTTCGTCGCTGGGTGCAAGGAAGAGCCTACTAATCGCCGACTATGCGCCCGTCGATTTCAAGAACGTTAATAGGCACTGGCCTTGACCTGTTACCTCCAGAAGGAGTCTTTTATATTATTTTTTTCTTTTTATCACGCTAGCTTCGTAGAAGGAAAAAAGCCACGCTTCTGCGACAGTGTAGCAGATCAGATACCTATCCACAAACCCTGCATTTGTCGCTTTTCTAACGACGGCAAACATATCGAACGATATTCTAAAGTAGAAATCAGCCATGCACAATGGGAGGAGAGGTTGGCCCGCACAGGTCTTTTCCTGTCCGGGAATTGTGATAGGCCAAGCCTGGAAAGTCGCTTGCCACGCTGGATTTCGGGGAACCACACGACTAAATTGCAATGGCCCAATAAATTGTTTTTCTCTCTCTTTTTGTGACAGTGCAGTTTTCTTTAGCAGTGCCTGTATCATTACAAGCAACTCTCAAGAGACTTTTTTTTACGTGGCATCGGCTTCACAGCTAAAATAAACGAGAACTCGGTAACTGAAAACTTTTTGACACTGTAGCGCGATGTTGACTTCGTACAAACTGCAGTCCAATGTGTTGCAAAAATTGGTAGCCTATGATTAAGAAAACAAGATTTGATACCTTTTGGAGTTTTGCGTCATATAAAAAACATCAGTGAAGAAAAATGGTGTATTTAAATATTTCAGTTGGTTGCAGCCCACCTTGGGCACTCCACGAAAGCAATAGCATTTAGGACGACAAGACACAATTTCAACAAGATGTGCTCAAATTGCTTTCCGTTTATTTCTACGCACAGGCGAAGGCGCTTCATAGCAGATAAAGCTGTTGTCTGGAAATGTTTTCGAGAGATATTCTTACACTTAGCTTTATATCCTGGAAGTTGCTTGGTTTCGTTTTGAAAACCTAATTTTTAACATACCCACAGGAAGAGTTACAAGGGTGACAAATTGGGCGACCTAGGAGTCCAGGCTGTGGTTCATAACGCTCAATCTATTGGTTGGGAAAGAACTCGTGGATGAATTGTCAAGCCAAGGAAGAAAAATGCGGAGGAGCTCAACAGCCTTTTTTTTCCTGCGCAGACAGCGGAAACTCTGAAGCAAACTTGGAGAAGACGCCCTTTAAGACGCAGTAGTGTACTTCTTTTCAGTATGGTTCATATGTGAAGTAAGGAACAACAATGCGCCCGTTAAAAATAATTGGTTTATGCGTTTTGGGTGTCTAACTTCTCAAGGCGACTCGGGAGGCAATCAGGACGCCATTGTGAAGGGCTCTGGAAATTTCGACTCTCTGGGGATTTTTAACGTGCTCTTACATCGCACACTCCACACTGCACGGGCCTCTAGAATTTCTCCTCCATCAAGTTCCGAATTTCGATGGAGGCGAAATTGTAAAGACCCGTGCGCTGTGCGATGTCAGTGCATGTTAAAGAACCCAAGGTGGTCGAAATTTCCGGAGTCCTTTGCTACTGCGTCCCTCATACGGCGCCCTTAAAAGTTAACCACCCATAAACCATAAACCAAACCAGAAATGCTACATCAAACGTTGGCTGGCCGCCTTACTTCGTGCTTATGCTCACGAGGCCAGGGGGGGTACTGATCCCACCGGTAATGTGCTTTGTGCAAATTGACATTCGAAGCCATCCAAATTGGGAACACGTCGGTCCTGAGCTCTTATAAAATGGATATCGAATTTTTGATATTATTACAATATAATGGTAATGAGTCATAAGAAATTAATTAGAGATACCACATATGTTGTGTTTTGCATAAGCCTGACATCAGAAATTCCTAATTAGTTTCAGCGTTCACTTTTTTGTACCAGACTGGTTCACAATATTCTTGATGTAATTTTTCATTAACTTTTAAGGACGGGACTGACAACATAAATTCTTGATTTGTATTTGTATGAAATTTCCAGATAAAAAAAGATTTTCTGACGTATCAAGACATCAGAGCAGTATTTTTTTCAGGCACCACCTGACACATTTCTATTTAATTTCTCGCCAAGCAATGCTGTACAGCAGCTAAGAGAACTTTGCAGTTAAATCTCTTTATTTGTCTCTGCTGGAGATTGGGCATGTAGCGCCGAAATTATCTTTATTAAACTCTATTTATTACCAGCTCCTCACGTAGACTTGTTAGGGAAAGTCTTATTGGGAGTATATAAGCATCATCCCAAGCTGCGAAGTACAGATCAGGTGAGTGTACCGATGTGGCAAATGTACTTCCATAGATTGTAAAGCCCTATTCACGATTTTGTTTCTTGCTCCTTTCTGTGAGCCATTGGAACCTGTTCGCGGCGATGATTGGCAGGTTACAGTCTTGGACTGTTCCACGTTTCAGCGGAAGTCGTATATATAATAGTGAAGTGGCTCTTTACATTATATTTAGGAGAGTTTCACCAAAGCGGTTTCTGTGCGATGTTAAAGAGCCGTTAAAAATATTCACATTTCTTTTTAATGCCATAACACTACTTTGAATGGATCATAAACCACACAGAAATGCATCATGAATTCAGCATGTATGCCAAATAAATCATAAGAATTTGAACAGAAAAAAGACAGCCCGTCTTAATCAGACGCTCTGTCGCCAATATTTATCACCGCAGCTTCACAAACTCAACTAAATAATCATTAGAATTATCTGATGAGTATAATATCAGAAATGATTGACTTTTTATTAGAAAGTCATTGCAATTTCTTTAAGCAGGCACACAGATATGGGTCGTGAAAGTTGCCTCAAAACTGATGCTGGGCTCGCTCTGTGCGCGCTTGCAATTGCCCTGACGCTTGCTTCCGGCCTGGCAGCAACGTATGCCAGCACATCGATGTCAGAATCGCTGGTTGCACTAGCCGGTCGCTTCCTTTTCCTAGCACGAGCTGATGCTGTGGTCCTAAGTGGATTAAATATTTATGTCAATATGGGACGAGTTGGAAGACGATGACCAGGATGTTCCGCAACACACAGTCTCGAAGCCAGCTCCGCGTGGATTTGCGCTCTCACGTAAGCGAGCACAATGTCCACATTCTCGGCAACGGAGAACTTGAGTTTCACTGCCGCGGCCATTTCTACAATCTTCACGTTGCGGCCCTGCCATCCTCACATATGGACGAGCAGACACCCGTGGTGCTGAGGTTTTGGAATGTCTATGTTGCGCGCCGACCTCCAGAACAAGCACCTCAAAGGCAATGTCAACGCGTTTGTAAATTTGGCGCTACAGGTCGCAAGAACAGCGCTCTAAAAGAATGAATCCACTGGCACCAATTCCTTGCATGCTCCGCAGGAAGAACCTTTATTTGTCTGATGCGATTCCTAACATGCAGCGATTATAAACGAACAGCAGTTGAGCAGAATGAATCAATGAATGGACGGTGATGCCTCACAGCTGGCACATCTGGCAGGCACATCAGAATTGGTGGGGATAAAAAAAAAATCGCCGGCAGCACCTATGAATTCTCTCAAGATTGGCGGCCGGATGTTTGACGATGATTAACCTATTTCTTGCGCCCAGGGATGAAGAAAAAGATAACGCCGGCCGCGGTCTAAACTGAGGGTTGAGGATGTCTAGCAGGGTAAGTCACCACAGGTAGTTCGAATTGGGCGCCTCAGTCGTTGCAACACGTCCTCAGCGGACGCTGCGCTTGTACTATGTTCTGCGCGCACCTTGTGCACCAAGTTTCGGTTTCATGCGGAAAAGAACACCGGATTTTTGTGGGATCCGAAGGTTTAGAAAATGACTTATTATTTGCTTTAAAAACTAGCAAGGCAATGTCGTTTTGCAGCCACAAATATGTCATCGATTAAAACCGCCATAATTCGCTAAACAAAACGTTCATTAGTAATTTTTAATCGACCAGTAACTAATTAGCACGTTTTTCACACTTAATGATGCCCTCCGCAACTGAATGTTTTCTTCTGAGGTATTTACCTTTTTTTCTCAAATAGCCAATTTTAAAGAATTTTTCAGTGTTCGCTGAAACACCCGGTATATACCGTACAGTCGTATGTCATCATCCTGCTTGTAAGCTTTTCTTTATTTCTGCATTTCTGCTTTTGTGCGCCCGGATCTTGTTAGACGCCCCTACCTGACCAAGATATTCGAGACGCTCTGCGTTCTGTCACCGAATTTTTTTACCTTAGTTCCATCGTACAGTTTCAAATTTCCCATGTGGGTGCTTACCTGCAAGTCTGCCTTGCAAAAGGCACAACTCGTTACCACAGGAGAACTGGAAGTCAAAAACCTTCTACGCATCCTTATTTTCTCTGAGCCAAAGGTAGCCAAGATGGAACTCCTCTGGCTTCCAGAACATCTGAAGGATATGTAAGTGCATACGGGGCACCCTACGTTCTTGCGGCAGTGACACCAAATACGGTTGAAAGCTGGAGACGTTCAATCGAGGCGGACATTCAATCGAGATATTGTGTTGACGCTGGCTGATGGAATAGCAATCACTGATGTTCCTTATCTTTTGACTGTCTATTGAATTCAGTGTCTTTTTTTAATTCCCGCAGGGCCCCCGTTGTGTTCACGGTGCCACAATGTAGGTCATACCAATCGCCACTGACGTACTCAACGCTGTGACGACTTCCGGCGTTTTGGCCACTCCACTAAAAAGTGGGTTGTTTGTTATTCGGACAAGTTGTGGGGTGGCACCCATCCTACGGATGGAGCCCTGGAAGAGCATATTAAAAACCTACTGAAGTACTGGATGCGAATGGTGGCCTGCGAGAAGCAGCACCTATCGGACGTTTTAATGATGCGTCGTCACAAGATTAACATACAGTTCCTAGTGTTGCGCTTGTTGCAGACGTGCTTGTCGCAAATCAAACTTCTGCAGAAGGGCAGCCGCCTCCCGTCGGCGAGTTGTCCGCGGATTTGCTCGATGCGGAAGCATCTTTCACGTGCATCAGTGCTGAGAAGACCGCTGAGTACCTTAGTAGTGGAGTTGGGACTGCTGCGACATCGAGTATTCGATGTTCTGCAGTGCAATCCGGTGGCGTGAGCGGATGCACCAAGGAAAAGCCTGAAAGCCTGTGC
The DNA here is from genome assembly GCA_030143305.2 of Amblyomma americanum. NCBI lineage: Eukaryota > Metazoa > Arthropoda > Arachnida > Ixodida > Ixodidae > Amblyomma > Amblyomma americanum. The sequence goes on along the minus strand of JARKHS020014092.1, from coordinate 47,639 downwards.
TATGGCCAACAGCCTGTTGAATGCTGTAATGCAGGCCCATGCTGCGAAAATGTGGCTGCGAAGTGGTGTCCATCGTACACATCTGTATCTTTTTAGCAGAAAGAGGAGGTTCTTCCTGCCAGACATAAGCCCCGCCGCAAAGCGTCCAGGAACAAGCATCGCACCATTCGAGGTCAAGGAAAAAGGGTGCTACCTCAACAGAGGCCTCACCCTCTCCCCTTTCGCCTGACCTCATGGATGCGTAATTTCAAACGCAGTAGTACATCATGGCGACCACCCAGCAGCTAAACTTCGTAAGTCTGATTGTCTCTGGACTCTCTACTCGACAAAAGCAGGTAAAAATTAGGTGTCGCCTTTTGTAGCGATAGCTACAACGATATCTTTTCGAGTCTTCAGCGTGGCGGCGCGCAACCTTATGGCGGCCCCGCCACCCAGTGGCTGCGCCGCCACGCTGCACGGCTGTTCCCAGAAGGCTGCTTTTTTTACAATGCCTTTATTTGAGAAATAGATTACAGATTATAAAAGGATGCATTGATTTTCTACATGTTTTAGCGACAGGTAGATTACGGTAGCATTTCAAGCCTTCAGCGTGGCGGCGCCGTCACCCTGTGGGTTGGTCACGTGGTTGGTCACGTGACCAAGTTCCACTCGGCCAGCTGTAGCTATCGCGTCACTCCAGGTTTAACCAGATCTAAACCACCGCCAATTTTTTCGGGCAGTAGTCTCGACTTTGTCGCTATACAGGAGACCAAAATAGAAAGCGATGGCGCAGCAGCAAGAGCCTTCCGGCCTTTTCTAGCACATTATAACCACTGCGTGTCATACTTGGCGGGTCTTTCGGAGGGTTGTTGCCTGTTTCTGGTTTGGTTAGGTTTACGGGGGTTTAACGTCCCAAAGCGACTCAGGCGATGAGAGACGCCGTCGTGAAGGGCTCCGGAAGTTTCGACCACCTGGGGTTCTTTAACGTGCACTGACATCGCACAGCACACGGGCATCTAGAATTTCGCTTCCATCGAAATTGGACCGCCGCGGCCGGGATCGAACCCGCGTCTTTTGGGCCAGCAGCCGAGCGCCATAACCACTCAGCCGCCGCGGCGGCTGTTGCCTGTTTCTGATTAAGAGCGAAGCCTACTGTGGCTTTACATACCGAATATACACGGGGCAGTCCGTATTTGCGACTTTGGGATGTACGGCGAGTTGTGTTGGTTGTTAACGTTTACGCTTTTTGTGATAAGGCAAAGAGAGTAGCTTTTTTGCTCATCTAAGTGCTCTTCTTGAATCTGAGTGTCACATTGTTTTGATGGACGACTTTAACTGCGTGTATAACCATAATGATCACTCTGGAGCAAACATAAATAGTGATATAAGTTCTGCAGCGCTGATATAGCATCACTGAAAACAGCGGGCCTACTAGACACTGGACTATCTGGGCCAACGCCCTTCTTCTATACCAGTTTCCAAGGAAATCCGCATGTTCATGTGAACCGGTGAATGCAGCTCTCCTAACTTCCAACCTAGTTGGGCTCTTTTGTAGCTCAGTGCTACGTTTACTGGCTAACTGGCAATGAGGGTTTTAAAGCACACGCAACTTTTGCTTTTCAGTCTTTTTTCATGAGGGGAATTCATTTACTTGCAGCTTGGGAGATATTCAAGCAGGAAGTGCGAAGCATAGTAGTTAAGATGTGTTCGGTTAGGAGCAAGCAGAACAGAAGGAGTTACGGAACACACTTTATAACTTTTATTATCCTAACTCTGACGCTCCTAACTTGTACTGAGAGGCAGTCGCTGCTGTGAGGTGCCAACTTGAACAGTTTGACGCGGGACGGCACAGGGCCGCCCGCATTCGGTCTCGCGCATACTGCGCCTTGCACTCTGGGGAACCGACTCGTCAGCCATTGCTTGATGAGCGCCGTCATGCAGTTGCGAAGACAGTATCAGCACTTTATTGGTAATGCCTTGATGACTAGCCTGGATTTACTAATGTCGGAATTAGAGAAATGCTGCGCGCGTCTAATTTCCGCTTCCTCCCAAGCCTCAGATGCTGAGGGTGTGACGCGCTTCGTCTAGCGTGTGAAACCCCTCCTTCTAGCGGATGAGTGCTCGAGAATAAGTTGCCCTTTAGTTTTAGCAGAATTAGAAAATGACGTCAGTTACTGCTTTCAAAGACACCTGGACATGACGGCCTTTCTGGAGAGTTTCGCGAGGCTTTTAAGCCCCCCTTGATTTCTAATCTCCTTAAAATTTTCAACGTTGTTCTGGATATCTGAGTTCTGCCGCAGAAGCTTACAAACTGTCATATTGTATTAACACCAAAGATCACTGATAAAGAAAAATTGCAATATGTAGAGGGCTATGGGCCCATTACACTATCTAGTGTGGACAATAATATTTTAGCAAAAGTATTCACGAATCGGTTAGGGTTTGAAATGTCACCATCATTGGACCTCATCACTAATATCGTTTCAGAGTCCATTTCATCAAACTGACCTACATATAGCCCGAACACTTCTACAGTTTTCCATCAACTCTCAGGAGCAACTGGGAGTGCTTCAAATTGACCTTTGCAAAGGACTTTGATCGTGTCTGGCACAATTTTCTGTTCTCACTTTTAGAGCAAGTTGTTTCAGATGTCTACGGGAGAATACGTCTTCTCTGCCTATATTTCTCCACCCGATTGATTGCGGATCGTTCTCTTTAACAACCTGCGTTCATCTTTTCGTCTGTCAAACAGGGGTCTTCATTATTCCCACTTCTGTTCGCACGCTACTTAGAGACGCAATATTTGAGCATTCTGCAGAGTAGTGCCATTCGAGGTTTCCATATCATTAATAGTCAGCTCAAAGTATTTGATTATGCAGATGATCTGGATTTTTCTGCGCGGAGAAGCATAGTGTTGACGAAATTGATGAATTAAGTGAGCATTTTGGGACCATTTTGGGCTCCCAAATGAAGCGTCCCCAGAGTTGCTTTCCGTGCTTTGGGCTATGGGGATCTACACCAGCTGAATATGCTGGCGTGGCATGGTCGCCTGTGAAACCCAAGTACCTTGGCCTACCATTAAGCGCATGCAAGAAGAGTGAAAATTTTGGAAAGATCTCGTATCGGTTGCACAGTGTTATGCTCAGACATTTGTCCACATGATCTCTAAATATTCGGGAAATTAACGCCTTTGACTGGTTTCTAGGAACAAAAATTTGTTATGTTTTTCCGATTATTCAGTGCGCCAGGGGTTTTATTTATTGCTTTCATAGAGTTTTTGCAACCTTTATTAGAGGTTCTTCCATGGAACCCATGCGACGTGATAAAAATCTTTTGCTGCCTGTCAGAGCGGAGGGGGGCGGGTGGCTAGGTTTAGTCCACCTTTATGAGCGGCAAATTGTTGTCTGCTTTTTATTTTTTTGTGACGGTTCCCGCCCATACCATCGACCGTTTTTGCAGAAAATTTTTTTTATGTTTGATTGTGTCTCCTAACTTCACTGACTGTACTTGTTTAAGGGGGTTTATAGATGCGGTATATTTTGCTGCTCCATATCTGGCAGTCTGTTTTTGAACAGAGTTCTTATTTGCAGTGTTGCAACAATGCTTGTACGAAAATGTACTTCGATGCTTTTTCCTCTTTCAATTTTTTGCCAGGACATGATGTCCTTGTGCGGGTGCGAGAGAGCTTGCTTTCACACGGCACTAAGGCATTTTTCTATATTACATACGGGAACGTTGCCTGGGAAGGCTTGGTTTCAGAAAAAGCGCATTTTTCTGTCACCTGTGAACTGACTCCTCTGTGATATTCGTGAAACAATTGAACACTGCTGCACCAACCACAAGAAGGCACTTATATTCTTGGATATCTTGAAGTTGACCTTGAAAAAGGGAATTCAGCTGACTTACCAAACCATCCTGTACCTCAGCGAAGGCAGTACGTAGAGGAACGTCCTGATGTGCTTTTTTTCTAATTGGACTTATGCAAAACTTATGCAAAACTAGAACGATGGACCGCCACTGTGAATAAATTGTTTCGACGAAAGCTACCAACAAGCCGACTGTGCACTGGAGTGACATTCTCTTTTGGCTCTGTCTTACCTCCTGTATGGTGCTCTGTTGCTTTCACTTTTTCAGATGTCTTTCGTGGCGTCTCCTAAGACCTGAATAAATAGTTCATGTATAAAACATATTTTAGTTGTTATAAATACCGCGTTAAAAAAAATGCTGCGACGATAGCATAGTGTTACCGCGAAGCTACCTTTTAAGCTGATCTGTTTGCGCCACCGCGGGCTCGACTCCAAGTGGTGGGTATTGACGTGATCTTCCTTTGTTTTTTTTTCTGATTCTCCTGCGCCAGCAGAGATGGGCAACAAACTATCTAACGTCCGGATTAGTGCTTTCGCACCGGCGAAGTGCGGTTCACTCGCGAAATGTACCAGTTATGGCGACGCGGGTAATTATTTTTTTTCGTTTTCCTATCTTTCAAAACATCCACTTTCAGTGGCGGTAGCGTCTGTGTCAGCAGGATCAACTTCTTTATGTACTCAGCGTCTATTTCTAAGAGAACATCAACAACAACACTTTCTACGAAAACAACCACACATTGCAGTAGCACAGCATGCGCCAGACGTGGGATTTTAGCGCTCATGCGAAACGAATCCACGAGAACTACAAGAACTTTGCCTTCTGAATGCACAGTTCTGAACCCTTAGTGCGCTCCTTCTGCCTGACTCCTTAAAGTTCATACTTCCTAGCCTTGAGAAGCATGAACGTTCTGGCGCCAACATAATAGTTTGGGATTATTATGTGCACAGCTAGCACACTACCCTTCCATTTAACGTGGTTACTAGGAAAACAAGAAAACATAGAAGTGCACCGAGTTGTAAAAGAGCGTGTCACAGAATGTCTTAAAGTTGCATAAAGAGAATTCTGAGTTCGTCTTTTTATTGCCGGAACTCGATCTACACGCTCCGATAATTCTTATAAACTTCGAATCATTGTCGTGAGCAGTTAATTACCTATTAGATCGGATTAAACGTCCTGGCTCGCGTTTTTTCTTTGAACTAGCCGTAGAGAGTAGGAGTAGTCATCCAAAGCGTGGAATGCCTCTCAGCCAATCGCGTAGTGGCTTGCCGCTCTTTCATCGGCGGAGTAATACGTATTAATACGCGAAGTGATCATGAAAAGCGTGCGGCCGGGTTGCTTGCAAACTGAACATCACTTGCACAAAACATGATGGCGTCCCATAGATTACAAAAGAAAAAAGTTTAGACCACTGATGTCGCGGGATTGCAAAACTGGGGTGTGCGAAAGACAGACACGCGACCGTCGAGAAAAGGGAACCACGATCGTCGACGTACCACAAGGAAAGACATGACGGAAGCCAACAGCCACTGTAATTTATGTCATAACGAGCGCCTCTTTTCTCTTCACTTGTATCCACAAAGAAAGAATAATGGCATGCGCTTCCGCCGGTGCAGGCAGTGGGGCGCATTACTCCGCTGCAGCAGACGAGTACAAAACGTAGTCCGATTTCTTCGGGCTTGTTTTTTTGGTACTAAGTTCTCTGAGCCACAGATATAGGGCTGCTTTATTAAACTAGTACACAGGGCCTGAAAATAGTAATAAATGTTACTCTGGCGGTCTTCGCGGTTTTCACTTGCCAACCGCAAGGTGATGACGTTGAGTTTCGCAAAAGCAAAGAACCCACGCGTATTTTTATTTCCGTGAGCTTAATTTCTGGCTACGTTGTCTACGAAGGAAACTTTTTATTCACGGAAACCGAAGAAAACAAAATAAAAGTGAAAACGGCGTTTTCCAGAACCTTCCTTAGTGCAAGTTTAAGTCTCATTCGCGTATTGGCAAAGTCAGAGCGCGAATGCTGTTTCTGTGCACCGTACCCTGGCTGGAGAAACAAGAGGGGCCGAAACTGCAGCTCGAGGGGGAGGAATAAAATCACGTGGCACGTGCGTCACAACGTGATGTGCACATGTAGGCTTCGCGGCGCGCACGCTGCAAGCGCGCTTTTTTCGAATAGCTCTTAAAATCGCCCTAATATCTGCTGTAGCAGCCCCGAAGGTATCGCGTTTTAGGAGTTATAAAAACTGAGAGGGCTATTAATCGTCATCTTCATCATGATAAGCTTTAACTACTTCCACCGCAGGACAACGCTCTCATATTATAGAATTATCCTGTTATTCGCGCCAGCCTATCTCCCCAGACTTTGGCGTTAATAATGGCTAGCCGCGGAAATCTAATCCCATCCAGGAGCTTATCTTCAATAGTAAAAACTTAACAGTTAGAATTCAATTACCACTTGCTGAGCAAACAGGCTATGCTTTTCTCCTTACGTACACCAACACTGGTACTGCTATACAGCAAAATCCATCCTTAGCCATCTTAAATTAGCGGCGGAAAACCTTCAATGCCTTCTTTCACGAAATCGCAGCACTGATAATTTTGCAATTTTCCGGGAAAATGTCCGGAAGACGCCCCAGACATTTTCCAAAGTAAACACGAAATTCGATATTTCCATTAATTTCAACAATACTTGATACACAAGTGGACGTTTCTGAACAGAACAGTTCGCAATTTTTCCTCAATTTACGTTCTGGCTATTTAATAGCGACGCTGTGGTGTCCCAGATATATTTTAGCTAAAAAAACAATATTTCTTGAAATGCACTCAACACAAGAGAGAGACCTTTATATAATCTATAATGTAATATTCAATATAAAGAATTTCAGCATCGGTTTTGAAACCCACTCGTTTTGCCATATTCTTTATGTCGCAATATACGCTTCTCAAGTAACGACACCTAATTATAATTCCTTCTTTAAGAGAATTGCGTCCAACGGAGCAGGCTTACCAAAGAGGAAAATTAAAGACGCCTTCCGCCAGTTAGCTGAGCACCTAAATTAACGCCGGTCACATTAAACCCGACGCGGGGTAGACCGCAGTTGGACCCGGCGAAGGCTCGAGAAAAATCGCGAGCGCTCAGGCGGCGGGCCTTCGGTTGTGCATGGCGCGTCAGAATGGAACGGCGGCCACTGCTGCGTCCTGATTTCCCTGAGTTAAGCAGAACTTCTTGCGTGAGTTTCAGTTGCGCCACAACTTCCCAGCCGTGGCGCCTTTCAACTCTCCATTCCCCTATGCCTTCCTTCGACTGTTGGTGTAAGCGCTACTAGAAGTAACGCTCTACCGCTGCTGACCCGGTATTAATTGCGCGCTGACGGCGGCCACCGTCGTACCTCCTTAGGAGGCGCTGTTTCCGCCCGCTGGTCAGTGCAGTTCTTGCGGCGTACACCAACTCCACTGTCATCGTTGGCAACGTTGCAAAGCCGGGCTCGAGAGAAAGGAGGCCACGCACAGGTCTCAGAGACATCAGCGTCGCCTGCAAGCAGTGTGGCCTCGAGCATTCATCGATACTATTTCCTGCACTTTAGTTTTACGGTGATTCCTTTACATCTCTCGTACTCTCATCATGCCAGGTGAAAGCCTCGTTTACCGCGTATTTGCCTTTCCTTTCCTGGCGGCTGAAGAGGACCTGATGTTTTCAGGGCTGTTTTTGGAAGGAGGAAGAAGCTTTGCACGAAACGTGTGCAAAGGCCTCAAACTGCACTATCGACCGTGTGAACAAAGCCATGTTTGACACATCATGCTAGAGAACCCCCCCCCCCCCCTCTTAGTCGCTGGTGTCACTCAGCCCAGCCACAACAGTCAGACAGAGGGCAATAGCTATAGCGTAACTAGTGCTGTTTTGCATTAAGATGTTAAGTGTACAAGTCAAAGATTCTTGGATAAAAATTTTGAAAATAAAAAACTGTAAGACACCTGTATATAAATATTGAAGGTGATGGTGCATTCTTCTGACATTAGAAAAATCTTTCTACTAAAGTGTTTTCATCGCTCGCATCGAGCAGTTAAGGCTGCCTTAGAAAATCAATGCGAAACGCTTTTTACTATAGAAAAAACGTTAATAAAAAGCAAATGCAAGCCTGCCGACTGAGGTCTACGGATATATTGACTGGTGAAGTGAAATATGACAATATATAAAAGAATCGCAATCATAAATCGTTTTTCGTTCAAAAATGCTTTCGTTCAAAAATGCTATTGGCGGGGTTGAACTAAGAAACCTTTGGGCGCTTTGAGACTTCGCAATCATTGTTTTCAATGCTCGTTATGTTGCTCAGCCTCAACGCGACGAATCATTTTCAAGGAGACTGGAGGTAGCAGGAAAAAGAGCAAGCATTCTTACCTGTGACAGTTGCGGGAAGGGCACTAGCGCTATAAAACCAAATATATTCAAAAAGCAAAGCTCCAGCTGCGCACACATGCGTGCGTAATATGACAGTGACGATTGCCGACACATATCTTGCGAACTGCAGGTGTTAATTTGCCTTCTTCACATGTCCTAGCGACATACATTCATACTGTAGCTTGCACCAACGTCCGGTTTATGGCCTCGCAGGCACCAATTAATTTCTTTTAGCCAATTCTCCCGAGAGACGCGGTGTCCACGCAAACCGTTCTACCATCATTGCACTTAACAAGCTGCACAAGTTATAATTTTGCGCGTGCGCGTTGTTGTAACCACATCCGTACCAGCGCAACGTCACCCAAGTCAAAAATCACTACCTCCCCTCCCCTCACTCCTCGATAGGGGCTTCACCAGGAGTGCATGCCGGGAATTAAAGCTTGCATATCTCAGGAAGGTTTGGAAATGAAATTACGTAATATCTCAAAATACGAGCCAGGATATTGAAGATGTCGTGTTATGAATGCATTTGTTTACCTTATTGCACTGCGCCCTTGCCGCGCTGTTGTCCAGCGCACATTGGGTCAATCACAGTCGACACCAGAATGCAGAACGGGAACAATCCCAGGTTTTATTGCAAACTTTCAGCCATAGTTTCTCTTTTTTGGTGAAATCGTGGACTTTTTCAAAACTGTAAAGATACAGCGCGCATGCACAGAGGCTGTGTAATGAGACAGTGTTCCCATATCAGGGCGGCAGTGCCCAGAGATTGCAGTAGACGTGTGCGCGAGACATAACCTCTTATTCATGCCCATTGGCACACAAATATCTCTACACAGAGATAACGATAAACGCACATGAAAATCTTTCAAGCAGTCTGTTTTAAACTGCTGAAGCCACAAGCGCAGATGTGTACATACGTTTTTCAATTGCTCCCTACCGTCCAGGTAAAAGCTTTCAGCTCATATTATCTCTATTGCATGACCTATAATAGCAAGCAGCCGATTGGGTCGCAGCGGTCAACCTAGTCCGCCGAACGCCCAAATAGGCGTGGTCTTTCCTGTGTGTCCTGCATAGACGTGATCGGCTTCCGCTACTTGTAGGCTGCCAGTGCATCCACTACGCTTGGCTGAAATCCAACAAGGCCAGTTTTCAACCTTTTCTACTTTTGCTACACCTACCAGTCAGTCTTCGTCTTTCTTTATTCGTCCTTCCTTCTTTGTCTCTAGATCCTCTAATTCGGCATCTTCTAAAATTTCTACACCTGAAAACTCGCACCAGGATGTTTTCTCAAGGAGGAAAACATGAAATATATAATTTTCCTCTTTGAGATAAAAAGCTTTACAGTTTTATAAACAGGCCCCTGCTAGCTTCATTTCCTCGAAAGCTTAGCCACCAAACCCTGACGTTCTCGAATAAGGCGGAGGAGGGACTTATATGGAACAGGAGAGGTCTACCTGGTTGTCGGCCTGTCATGCTACTCCAGCAAATAAGGTGGTGTAAACAATAGTGGACATTTGTTACTATTTCTAGGGCAAAGAGATTTAGTTTTCTCATTGTCTCCATTAAAGTCTGAAAGGATAACAAAACAGCCCACAATCCCGAGGAAGCAATTTAGGAAAAAGACACACCAGAACATACACACCCTATGGTGTCTCTGGTGAACATCGCGCGCCTTCTTTTTGCTCGTTTCGAACCACAAGGAAATGTACTTAGGTGGGATAATTGAAGGTTTTCTAAATGCCAGAACCTTTTTGTATGAATTTCACTTTTGATCTTTGTAAGCTTCATGAATCTAATATTGCAAAAAAGATTGTGGGGGCATTTAAGCTCCGCCTTCAGCGTAGACGCAATAACTTTAGTGAGGTCATACCCACAAATTCCGGGCAAAAGCATTTTTGGACGGGAAACCATCTATGAACGCATTTTTTCATGTAATGTATGATTTCATTATAACAATCAACGTATCTGCACACCACATGACGACAGTCTAGAATTTTCCTATCGTGAAGAGGGTTCCCCACTGGTTTTCTATGGGAGTCTTAACTGCCCGATGCGACCGACGGAACCACTCTAAATAAAGCTTTCTCTACATATCTGAAGAAGGGGCCATTAACATCAATATTAACGTAAATTTATTTTACAGTTTTGCAATTCTTAAATATTTTTTCTGAAATTGGTGGACATGAATGCCCATATATGGAGAATTTCTCATTCTGTACTTAATTTAATTGCTGGCATAATGCCAAAATGTTCTCTGCGCGTGATATTATATGTCGTTTTCCCTCTACAATATTGCATCATGGGAATTGCAGGTATTTGTAATGAATAAATAAATAAATAAATGACATTCATACATGCCTAGGGTTCCTCGTAATACTCCTGGCGCAGTGGCTCAGCGGTTCAGCAATGACCGATTGCCCTGCGATGACATGTTATGCCATCGGTGGGGCTTGTGCGACCCAGGTTCCTCTTTGTGCGAAATTTCTCGCCACCAATCATTCACTGAACTGTCGCCGGCCACGATGCGCACTTTTCTCACAATCAAATGGGCAGGTTTGGATACTGCAACATGGTCACGTGACCTAGGTGGCAGACATGCATTCGAGGTTGCTTCTCTGGGAATTTTCGGCGCATTTTTCCTCATGCTCAACGACGCCGACAGCAAAGTCGGACAGCCGGAAAAACCGGACTTGCCCAGAACCGCAGTGATATCTGAATATCTTCTGACGCGAAGGATCGCTTAGTGCTGAGCTTGACGCTGGTTAGAGCGTACGAGCTCTGAGTCGAACTTTTCACTTGGGAGTGAAACACGAACCATCTTTGCAAGCTGAGTGTTCGAAACTTGGTTTGCCCCCGAAAGGGTGCAGCGGGGTTTGCGGAGCCTCCTCTAAGCACACACCCTTGAAGAAGCCGGGAGCCGGGCCGGGGGTGACTTGTATCCACTTTTACCGGTGGGTGTCCAGCGGTGGGTTTCGAACCGAGCACCTCCCGCAGCCGAAGCGGACGCCCAGACCACTAGGCCGGATTATCTCTTTAACGCTATCGCGTTAATATATATTGTTTGGTTATCCTCAAACGAGCACTGCAGTGCCGAAAGGGTTAGCCAATGAACGGGATGAGTATCGATTTCATGTGGCTGCGAAAATGGCACAGATTTCTGCCGCAATCCCATGCAGCCTCGTAATTACAGAGCGTCAAGCAAAACAGCAGATGCACCACTCTTCTATTAGGCTAAAAATTTAGAGCGTAAAACGCTTATTCAAACAAGGATTCAATTATGAATTCTAGGGTTTAACGTCTCAAAAGCGGCTCAGGCTATGAGGGACGCCGTAGGGGAGAACTACGGAGATTTCAACCACCTTGGGTGATTTTAAAGTCCAATGACATCGAACAGCACAAAAGCTTCTGGCATTTAGCCTCCATCGAAATGGGAATGTAGCGGCCGGAATCGAACCCGCGTCTGTCGGGTCAGCAGCCAAGTACTTTAACCCCTGAGACACCGTGGCGGTTGACAAGAAATTACTTGTCAAAACCTTAAATCTTTTTCTTCGAATTGTATTGGAAGCCATGCACGCGGCGCTATGTAAGAGAGCAGTTTTTCACTTTCAAATATACTATAAAGCGCGTCCGATTTCACCTAGCCCAAAATGCCTAGTTATTTATTTTTTTTAACTTCCCCTTCCATATATTATGGTTATAATGAGTATGCCAAATTTACTGGATCCTATTCTCTGTTCTGTCTCTCTATTGTGGATTTTTTTCCGTTCAGCAGTGTCATTAACAAGCACAACATTTGACGTGCGTAAATTACCTTTTCAGCGCTTCATAACAGAAACCACGTTTTCTGCAGAGCGCTGCTCTGCGCGTCAAGGCATGTTGCACCAGAGCTCCATTCCATAATGTATATCCCATGTCGACTTCGCTGACACTGCCTTTGCTAGGAGGAAAATACTGCAACCCGACCACACTAGAGCACCAACGCATGTGGCCCACAAAACCTGGTGGTCTCTGGAGCCAACACAAGATGAACCGAGGTGTGCACGAAGCCGCGCCAGTCTCGACAAAACAAACACCCAGCAAAAACTGCCTGCTCGGCTTGATGTGCAAAAGGCCGCAAGCAAGCAAAACAATCTCTTTGCCCTCTGTTCTGTCGTCGGCATGAGTAAATTAAAACATGATTATATATATATATATATATATATATATATATATATATATATATATATATATATATATATATATATATATATATATATATATATATATATATATATATATATATATATATATATCAGTGCGAGCGTTGCAATAAAAATACCGAAATTGGCCCTGCATAGAACGTATGGGCCTAGGGGGGAAGGGGGAAAGCGGCCACCCGCACTTAATTTTCTAGATGGCCGTGGATGTGCCGTGTTCCGACACAACACGTAGCGTGCACACTGTGGTCCACACGCGCGCCATGCTTCCAGCCCAGGACGCACGCGGTTGCCCCACGAAGGTGAAAAAAGCGTGTGTGTTTAGCGTTACGCTGGGTCTGGAAACTGGGACAACTGCTCCGTCGTTGAACACCGTGTTGCGCGAAAGGCAGAGTTGTCTTAAAGGTGTCCAGTAAAATTGTCTTCACTTTTTAAACTGGAGGCTGTGTCATGTCGTAGCTGCAGTTATAACTAAGCGTCGTATGCTTAAAGACGGATGTGAGCCTTCGTAGGTATATTGGATTCGACATGCGTCTCGTGCTCATGTAGTTATCTACATCACATTATATTCTTGCTCATTCGTTATGCAAGACCCGCTCTTTCACACTCTTACTTGAGACTCAGTGCTTCATGGTAGCTCTCTTTTTTTTTCTCTAAGATGCACTCGGTGTCAAGTTAAATGTGATATCACGGCTTCGTCAAAAACGTACTTTTGTCGTCGTTTGGTGCCTTACTTTAAAACGCAGAGAACCGATTTATCAGTTTTATTGAAGTCATATAATTCTTGTAAGTTCTGCGGCTAAATGACGAGAAAAAATTCGATTTTGTTACGCTGGGTTGTCTAACTGGACCTGCCCTGTTTGAAGCCAATTTAGATATTGTTCCGGGCTTAGGGTTATGCGCATGCAGACGGGGACACATATGGATGAACAGAGGTCGGAAGGATGTCGCTGCTGAAGCTGAGACGACAGGTCACAAGCCATCATTCTTTTTTTTTTATCCCACGTTCACTTTTAACTTCTTGTTGAGAGCTCTTACATTTTCTTTTTCGGTAGTTGAACCCCCCAGCTGAAGAAATCAATTTCCACGGGAGTGGTGACGCTTCATATCGGCGACGTGGGCGACTTCACTCGTGGCTGAACGATGACCTCGAGCAGAAAGGCATGCAATCCTACAATTAAAGTCACAGACTCGGACAGCGGCAAGGTAAGGCCCGACGCAATGTGCCATCGTCTTCGGGGTTAAGTCACAGTTCAGGCGGTGCCCCTAAAACAATGCTATACCGCCAAGAATGTATAGGTCACAAGCCGACGACTGCTATCAGAGTGGGTTTTGGAGCGATTTTTTTTAAGCGAGATTCCGCAGCCAAGCGAGTAGGTGCGCTTCTTTGGCAATACAAAAGGTATAAGCTATGCACCAATCGTATCGACGGCAAATGGGAAGATGGGGTGAATAGTGTACCCAGGAGAACGTGCGTAGAGAAATAATTATTAACTGTTGATGGGGTCGTCTTAAGTATCACTGTGGTGAAGAATTGAAGAGAAATGTGATAAACAGCGCAATGGGCTCCCAGTTATTGCGGTCTGGCGCGATATGCATGGAAACAATGTCAGTAAGTGTCCGGTTCATGCTCTCAGTCAGACTGCTTGCTTAAGTATGCCATGGTGTCGAGTGTCTAAAATGAGATTCGCACAAACTTAGACGCTCTTCGACAACGTCCACCACTAAAATGGTGACATCAAGAACTAATTGTTTGAAACGGAGGTCCAGGTCGTAACATGGTAGGGCACAGGAAGGAATGGGACACTTGGTGCGCGGTGGCCGCAGGTAGCGAAGCCGTGTAACACTAGCGGCTGAGGTAATCGCCGCAGGCTACGATTCAATGATTGCCATCGGTATGCTTGAGGGAAGTGCCCAGGCTGTCCATTCCGACTTTCTCAAAGGAAGAGGCTGGGGAGAGAATGAGAGAGAAAAAAAATGTTAATAATTAATTATATAGAAATCCTCGAAGAAAAAAAAAGCGGGGGGGGGGGGGGGTTCCCAGGGCTCCACTGGAGTTTACCAGCCACTCTGCTCTGTCCGCTATGTAGGAATTGGCGGCAGGGTCATCGGAGTCACCGAATGAAGGAGACCATGCTGAGTAGAGGCAAGGCGTTTATATGGGTGGAATTATGTGCAGCTGACCACATACATATCATTCGTATGACGCATCTTCTCCCCGCAAAAGCAGTCGCGGGCGCCTCGTAGCATTTGTGAAGAGCCCACTTGGCCAAAAGAAAGAGGTTCTGCTTTTCCTGGCTAAAGTACCGATGAAAACCCGCTTTTCGAACTGGAACTGAGAGTGCTTCATTTCTTCGAAGATCAACTTTAGGCCAGTGATTTCTCACGCCAAGCAGAGGTTTTTAGCAAACTGCCAGTGCTGAGAATTAAAACTGTTTCCTGACTACTTCCTCAGTCATGCCACCCTACTGATGGGCAGTCGTGCCGAAAAGTTTTGCTGTTTCTAGACATACTGGTTCGCCCTACTCTTCGCTTCACTATAGTTCGGCCAGTAGTTTGTCGGAAGTTTCTTCATAAAAGTAAAACCTAACACTCGTGAATACTCAAGATGTGCACTTTTGTGAACAACACCTGTCGCTTTCCTGCACTATGACGCTCGACGGTGTGGAAACTAATATTATAAGTAGCATACTTGTGCTCAACACCGCCTCGCGGATGCCGTCATTCTATACATTGGTCACGCTGGGCAGCGGTTTCAAGTTCAGCCATTCTTCCGTTTATTAACGTGAAAAAATTACATGTCCCATTAACAGAAAAGCCATCCGCCCTCCCTGGCACGAAATTCGGATGACATCCAAACGCTGGTGTATGATACCTGTAAGTGTACATGTAAAGTCGCGAATGGTGACACGTAACCTCAAATTCATGACTCAAGACATATAGCCATTCTGCAACGTAGCATGGCTGAGCATTTCACAAGTAACGTAATGTGAAGTGTATGGCGAGAGAGAGAGAAAGACGGAAAGGCCGGGAGGTTAACTAGGCATCGCCCGGTATGCTACCCTACACGTGGGAAGGGGAACGGAGGGAGAGATAGAAAAGGAAGAGAACAAAGGGATATGATCACTTTTCCACGTGTTCGTTGGTCATTACTTGTAGGGTACACAGGACACACACTGATTGCTCACAATCTTGCACTCAGTCTTCAGTCCCTTAAGAACTTTAAAAGTGCTTTCAAAGCTGTCCTCTGCGATGAAGGTTTACTCCAAGGACCCAAAATCTTGGCTTCAGTAAGAGGCCCAGGATCTAAACGGCGGAGTGTTGCAGCCGGGAGTGCACGCTCACGCTGAAAGCGAGGGCAGTTACAAAGAAGGTGTTCTATAGTTTCGTCGCACCCACACATCTCACACGCAGGAGAGTCTGCCATTGCGATTAACTGGGAGTAGGCATTTGTGAACGCCACACCCAGCCACAGGTGACAAAACAGCGCAGCATCGCAGCGGGAGAGGCCGGACGGAGGACTGAGTTGGAGTAAGGAGTCTAGGCGGTGCAGACGGCATGTGAAGTTGCTAGTAGAGGACTATGACGCTAAAAGCTCTCTTCGGCCAAGCATTCGCAGATGTCTACCTGCATCGCCTTTTGTCAACGGTATCTGAACAATGTTGTCACTGCCGTGAGCCGCTCGAGCTGCCGCGTCAGCTGCGCCGTTTCCAACAATGCCAGAGTGTCCCGGTATCCACTGGAAGACGATGTCATGACCCTCTTCCTGCGCCTGGTGTTGGAAATTTCTTAATTCAGCTACGAGTTGATCGTGATCGCCATGGCGTAAAGCAGAATTAAGACACTGTACGGCTGCTTTTGACTCACAGAACACAGACTATTTGTTGGGTATTTATGCACCAATGTACTTCACAGCCGCACGAAGAGCGGCCAATTCTGACCCGGTGGAGGTTGTCCGATGCGAAGTTTGCTGGATAATACTGGTCTGTCTCGCAGGAATGACCACGGCGTAGGTTGAACTTATACCTGAGACCAAACCATCTGTATACACATGAGTGCGGTCACTATATGCGGCGTGGAGTTGGCAGAGTGTGAACTGTTTAATAGCCGGTGTCGATAAGTTCGATGTTTTCGTTATGCCCGGAATTGTAAGGCGCACGCATGGCTCCCGCAGACACCACAGCGCAGAGGAAGGCCGTGCTGCCGGGGTGAACTGCGATAATTTGATTCACCACTCACGCAAGGTGGTGCTGTGGAATCCTTGTTAGATGCCGTATGTGGATCCGCCGGGTTTCAAGGGTTATATACGTCGAGAGTGGGTAGTCCTGGGCGATTGCAATGGTAGCAACTGTTGATCAGCTGCGAGGGAGACCAAGGCATGTGCGAAGTGCCTCTCCTTGTAAAGCTTGCAGGGCACGCAAATTCGTCTTGCTTGTGCTTGAAAGCACTGGTGCACTATAGCGCAAATATCCCAAAAAGAGTGATCTGTAGAGTTGCAGCATTGATAGAATCGACAATCCCCATGATTTGCCGCCAAGAAATCTGAGCAGGTATGTGATAGAGATTAGTTTTTTCTTTACAATGCTGCAGTGCGGGCTCCATGATAAATTTCGATCTATAACAATTCCTAGAAAACGATGAAATGCACGATAGGCAACGACATGGCCGCCAATAGTTAGCGGGTAACGAGTCATACTCTTGCGCGTGAATGCCACTATAGCGCACTTCTCTGCTGACACGCTCAGACCTTGCTCTCGGAGATAGGAGGAAGTTATGGTTGCTGCCCTCTGAAGTCTTGCTCGCTACTCGAGACGCGTCACAGAGGACGCCCAGATGCAGATGTCATCGGCATACATAGAGATATGGACGGTATTAGGTAGGTACTCCTAGAGTCTTTTAAGTGTTAGATTAAACCAAGTAGGACTGAGCACTCCGCCCTGGGGCGCGACCCGGTAGGTGTAATGCACGGGTGTGGGGCCATCTTCACACATATTAAAAAAGTCCTTTTGGTCAGATAACTTTGGATCCACCTATACATCCGTCCACCGATTTCAACAGCCTGTAGCGCATCAAGGATGGCCTCATGGGTCACGCTATCGTATGCACCTTTGATGTCAGGAAAAAGTGCCGCGCATATGCGCTTATAGCGTTTCTGTTGCTGTACTGTGCACACGAGATCAATGACGTTGTCTATAGAGGAGCGACCCCGTCGGAAACCCGCAATGGAATTAGGATACACGTCATTGTGCTCAAGGTACCACTCAAGACGCGCCAGAAGCATTCTTTCCATGACTTTTCCCACACAACTAGCCAAAGCTATTGGCCTGTATGATGACAGGTTGAGCGGGGATTTCTCTGGTTTTAGTAATGATATGATGCGACTGGATTTTCACTGAGGAGGGACAACTCCCTCTTGCCACGAGTGGTTATAAAGGCTGAGTAGCTCTCTATGCGCGCCGTGGCCAAGGTGGCATAGCGCAGCATATTTAATTCCATCTGGAACTGGTGCAGACGAACGCATACATTCTGCAAAGGCAGCGTCAAGTTCCTCACGAGCAAAGACAACATCCATCAATGAATCCCGCGATACAGGAGGAACACGCTGGGAACGCGAGGTAATCACTGCACCCGCGATCATTCTGCAGAAGTCAGTTGCAACTTCAATCTGATGACGGTTTTGATGTAGAGCCCACGCGTAGAAAGGCTGTCTTTGCTGTGGAAGCGTTCGAAGCCCCCGCACTGTCCGCCAAATGAGGGACATGGGCTTTCGAGGTTCCAGAGTTTGGCAGAAGGACTTCCAGCGCTGTTCCGCCAGCGTGTCCATTCGTCGCTTAATTTTCCTCTGCACACGACGCGCCTCTGTAAGGTCCCTTGCGCATTTGGTCCGTCTGTAACGTCTTTCTGCACGCCGACGAATAGCACGTAGGCGGTCTAATTCGCCATCAAATTCGGTGCGCATTCTAGTTGACGTGAGGAAGCCTCTAGCAGCCTTCATTGCTGTTGCTATAATGTCCTCCAAACTGGAAGTAAGGGCTTCTTTACACGCCTCTTCCATTCGAGTTTTATATGCCGTCCAATCGATGTGCGCGTGTTTAGCTGGGCCGGACGCCCCAAGACCTGGAATCTTGAGGTAGGTGGGTATATGGTCACTCCGTGGGTCTCCACATCACAAAACCACTGGACACGCCGGCGCAGAGACCGCGAAACTAGCGTCAAGTCTAGGCAACTGCTGTATGAACTGCCTCGCAGGTATGTCGGGCTGCTGTCATTCATTACGGAAAGTTCGTTTTCTGAAGCAAATAAGGCAAGATTCTGCCCTCTGGCGTTGACTATAGGAATTCCCCACAGTTGGTGGTGGAGGTTGAAATCTCCGCTAATAATCCAAGGAGCCCGGGTTGCGTCCATAATTGTCTTCAACCTCTCGCAGTCCAATTGAGAGGAGGGGGAGACATACGCCACAATCAGCGTGAACTCTATGGATCCTTTTTTGACTATGAAACACACGTACTGATTGTCATTGTGGAGCTGAACTGGGCAGCAAACGTACGTTATGCCGGTGCGGATGTAGACCAGAATTTTGCTGCGCTCCCCGCATGTCGGAGCAAAGAAGGGCTCGTACCCGGAAATCCTGATTGCTTGGGATAAGTTAGGTTCACAGATGACTAATATCGGGAAGTGGTTGTTGAAAACATATTGGCGAAAACTTGCCATTCTTGAATTTAGGCCTCTTGCGTTCCACTGGAAGACCTCAGCGCCCCTGACTTCCTCACGAAACGGGGGAAGCTGGCCAGCCATCATGTTTTAAATATCTTGTAGTGCTAGAGCCACAGAGTCCAGCACCAATAAGACGCTTCGGGCGGTTGAAGATTAACAATAATAATAATTGGTTTTTTGGGGGGAAAGGAAATTGCGCAGTATCTGTCTCATATATCGTTGGACACCTGAACCGCGCCGTAAGGGAAGGGTAAAGGAGGGAGTGAAAGAAAAAAGGATTGCAGGGCCTGTATCAGAGGGCGAATGACGTTGACCACCGTCCTGATGATCAAGAGGGCATGGCGATCTTGCTCTGGGAGACTTTCTCTAACGGCAGGTGAGCTCGGCGATGGGAGCTTGCGCTGAGGAGGCTTAGCAGGACGTAACGGTGGATGCGCTGGTCAAGCATCCGCACTCAAAGAGGTCTTATTTTCCTTGGCGATATTTCGCGGACTGGACACACTTGGACGTGGTGGCACGGGAGGAGGTTCAGAAGGAAGTGCAGTGGGCGCGTCGGTGTGGTTGCTTTCTGCAATAGACTTTCTTGAGTTCTTCTTGTGGCGAGAACGCCTTTTCCGAACAGACGCGGCAGCTTCATGGTGCGTTGAATTGCCTCGAACCATTTGCTTTAGAACGGCACGCTCGTTTTTCATGCGCGTACAGTTCTTAGATGAGGCTTCATGAGGCCCGTTGCAGTTGGCACACTTAAGCACTTGTGCATTACATGACTCAGCGCTGTGAGCTCCGGCACAACGAGAGCCCACTCTCGTGTTGTCGCAGACCCCGCTCACATGACCCAGTTTCAAACATTTGTGGCACTGCAGGGGTTTCGGAATGAATGGCTGCACGGCATGACGGAAATGGCCCACCTTCACGTGTGATGGAAGGCTGTCACCTTGGTACAGAATGTTCACACAATGGGAATTGGCCAGACGTAATATCCGTAGAATTACGGTGCCATCATTTGCCGGCTTCACGAGTATTGACAAATCATCTTGCGTGATAGCCTCGTCGACATCATAAATTACGCCGGAAGGACTCGTTCCCACCGAGGGGGAGAGCAGTACATACTGATAATCCGCCGAGCTGAGTCATGGCCCGCAGTGGTTCCAACGCAGCCGCATGATGGACATCAACGGCTACAATTTTCTTCCGCGCATTCACTCGAACGTCTTTGATTTCGTTAGGCACGAGGGCCTCGAGTTCTACAGAGACGACTTGCCTGTTAAGCCGCCTCATGTGGTCGGTTCGCTGCACAGGAAGGATGAGAATGGTGTGTGCCGGTGTGTTGCCACTTGTTTTTGCAGTGGACTCACTGGATGACGATCCGGCTCTTAGCAGTCTTCTCTTGGTCCTCCGGCTGAGGTAAGTCTCAAAGCAGTCCTCACTGCTAGCCTCGCTGAGGTACTCGATGGTGTCATCGCTGTCGGGGTCGTTCGGACGGCTGCACCGCTTCCTCGACGAGCTCGAGGAGAAAGCCGCCAGGCCATTTGGATGCCCCGGAGGGTTCAGAGGCATCGCTGTATGATGGGGGACGGCGTCCCCGCAGTATACACGCAAAAACACAGAAAAAAGCTGGAGACTGTCTGAAAGCGTTCCACAAGGAAGCACTTCGTCGTATAGAGTTTGTACAAAGTATGCACCATGATGCCTCATAATAATACTCATATGGAACATAGCCTGACTCATACTGTACTGCTTTCTCATTCTCACACAAAATAAGTGTGATGTGTCGTTGCCGGATTTTTGGTTTGGGGATGTCCTGTGCCCAAGGGCGGATAAGAATTCTATCCCTTCTTTGTGTCTCTCTTCTATTTCGTCTCTTGACTCTCTCTTTCGTTTCTGGCGCAAGATGCTCAAGTACAACTCCACGACAACGCCCTGGTTTAAAAGACATTTCGTCGGTCCTAGAAAATTTTCTAGAAATTACAGCGGCCAGCGCAAAACGTTTTTCATAATTGCCACTCGCTTACTAAGACGCACAAAGAGGGAAACTGGCTCCTCAGATGTTTCAGTTGTTCCGTAACTGCATCGCCTCGTTGCCTGCAAAAATTATTGACGAAATTCCAGAGGTTATCAGAGCATGTTGACGCTTCAGCGCTGGGACGGCGTCACGTACAGAAGCGCGCGCTGCCCTGATCCGTCATACCGCCCAATATTTCATGCAGTCAGCTTTTTCTTTCTTTCGCGTCGCATGCTGGAGATGAATTGGGCGCCGTTCTATCCCGGCAATTTTACTCTAACGCGTCTCCTTTGAAAGTCAATGCCCGCCACTGACGGACGGCTTTCAAAACTTTCGGCCCGCCAAAGCCACACAATTCTGGGCGGCTCAATTTCGAGCGATCCTTCCCGCCGCCCACTTTCGCTCAAAGCTGACGCCGACAAGAAACACAACACCGATATGCGCACCAACGCCGCCCGTCTTGTGCTGAAACGGATGAATTGCGAGCGGCCGACTAGGATATATGTTCTGGGCGGTGAGCCGTGCCCCGTGGAAAGCTGCTTTCTGCTCACGTTTAGCCCGCAACTCTGAACAGTGAAGCGCGAAAACGCACTCTTGTAAACGGAATAAATTTTTAAAATGTAAAAGGCAAGAGACACGACTTATTCAACGAATGCATAAAAATAGACAGAAAAAAACCCAGCAAAATGTGAGAACAGACAAGAATGCCATTTGCGGTACGTCAAATTTCCAAAGCCGTCAGCAAAAAACGACTCTTTCTGGTTTTAAAATAACCATTACAAAAAGGTCATCTAGCATAGCCGCAGAATCCGGAAAAGCAATATATATATGAAGCCGGAGACGTGTGCGTGGTTTCAAGATGACGCCCGTCTTTCATACCGTCTGGTACGGATAGCGTCCGCGTGCTGCGCAACAGGGGGCCAGCTGCACTCGCCACTAACATGGCACGACGAAAGATCCATATATGCAAAAGAAGGAGCGTTTGACGCCCTATGATAAAAATTACAGCCGTTCGTGATCTTTTTAGGGCTGCCACAACAAATGTGAGGGAACATAACAAAACGGTGAGGTGAAACTGGTGCAAGGAGCGCCTTGGACACAGGAGGCGCGCATCCATCACTTTTCTCGTTGATCGATTGAGGCGTCGCGCCAGCCACTCGGCCTCGCTTGGTGTGGGAGCAAAAACCAATCAAGGATCGCAACGTCTGCGCAAGAAAGCAGGATTCTGGCCGTTCGTCCTTACTTCCCCACAAAAGCAGGCAGCAAAGTTCGTCGTGAATTGGGGCGGGCCCGCGAGATATGAAAGGTGCGTCGTTCTGTTCTGCAGGACAAGTCGTCCCGCGGGATTCGCGCGCTCAGCCAGAGGAGGAATCCCAAAGGGAAGCGGACGCGGGAGAAGCTGTCGGGTGTGCGAATAGAAGAGTTGGGAATCAACGGAAAGAAAGAGCATGAGGGAGGAGAGTGCTGCGTAGAAGCAAGTTTTCTCATTAATTCTGACCTCTCGCTGCTTCGCACTCGACGTTTCGCAGGGAGCTGCCTGCTTTCCACTTTCTCTCCTCTTGTACTCTACACACTGGAAAAGAACTAGCGCTGTGCGAGAGAATCATACTGAACTGTTACAACGAACGGGGCGCTGTGATGGCCGCATTTCAGTTATTTTGTCACGCTGCCTGTTGTTCTGTATGCCGTATATATTTTTTACGCTATTCGTTTGACATCCCTTCGCTCTTCATTCTGAGCTCGGGTCTTCTTGCCGTTTTAATTTCACGTATCAGGGAGCAGAACTTCCTCCGTCAGACGGACGTAACGCGGAACTACGTGGCTGTGTAAACCCGTGCGTGTGCACGCATGCGCGCACGCTCGCGATCACGCGAGCGCCACCGAGCGGCGCATCGTCCGTCCACCCAGTTTATGAATCACTACGCAGTATGCATAATGTCCAGGCCCTCCTTTAGAGCAACGAGCTAGTTGGTATGGGGTTCAGCCTCCACTCTGCGTGACGGCCTGCACAGCACGTATCTCGCATGTGTTTTCATGCTCCTTGCCCTGAGCCACGGAGCAAGGCTATACAGGAGGTGAAACTCCCGTCAGCGCGAGCGAGCGCAGGCGACCATATAAAGTCACAATTGTATGCGCCGATGGGGTCGCATGCAGTGGCGGCGCCTTGCGGCGACTCGTAGAAGCAGCAGCGAAAAAAAAAATGCAGTGCCCGGACAGGCGGCTCCGGCGCGCGCTCAAAGCAGACGACAAGCAGACGACACGGGTGTTTGCTTCAGCCGGCACGCCGTGACATTGTATTTCAGTAGTTTCTTTCCAGGCCGCCAGGCGCCGCCAGCAGCATAGTGGCGCCGCGGGCTTGTGACATTTTCTGGTCGCCGCAGACGGCGGAGTTTCCACTCCTATATAGTCTTCCTCCGTGCCCTGAGCTAAAAATCTGAAGGTTTGAGAGCCGTCCTCAAGCACGACACCAAAAGGAAATATCACACGAGGAGCTCACAAAGCCTTTTAAGGGTCCTCTAACGAAAACAAAGGAGAGGAACGCAGGGATACGGGGCTGAAAGGGACAATTAAGTAGTGCGATAATGATTTTATTGCGACCGCAAATCCTACTTTTGTTGTCTGAGAAGAAAAAAATGAATTTATAGAAGGTGCTCAAAGTGCAATGTTCGTCCTAGAGACGCTAACTATGCCGCACCATGCCCAAAATTATTCGGCAAAAATTTTTGTATCCTGGAATATTTTCAGTTACTGCTATTAAAATATTCCATGTAATATTCCATTCTTTCGATTCACAGCAAAATCTTTTGAAGCTTTTAAATCCCTCGCATTGAACAGTTAAGATAGAAAACGTAAGTGCCGCGTTTTTGACAATATAAAAAAATGTTGACAGCAAAAAAATGCAAGTCTGCCGACGGGAGATCTGCAAATATATAAATTTTAATAGCAATATCGAACTATATATGCAAATTTGCGTTAAAATATTTTTCCTTGAAAAACGCTTTTGTCCAGAACTGTTGCGAGCGAGAGTAACTGTCAAAGCAGTACCTGGTTTCTCTGCACCAGTGCGCAAGGTGCTTGCATTCATTTTTATTTCATGACACACTGCTTAGCAACGTTCTTCAGTAATGACCAAAAAAAAAACAGTACCACCTACCAAATTCTTTAAAGCTTCAGCTCTTGTTCTTTGGAGCGTAAAGCAGACATGTAGTCCATTCGGCACCCATTTTAACGAGAACGTATCATTTGTGCTTGAGTAATTTTTAATGTTGCTGGCACTAAGGCCTAATCACAGGAGAGGGCGAGTATGGACAGAGCGATCGCATGTGGAGGTCAATGCCTGCCTCACGTGCCAACTCCCGGGTCGCGCCCAAGCGTCGTTGCTCGGTGGAGTTTAAGCACTGAATGTGGTGAGAACTTTTTCAGATGTTTTCTGTGGATGTCGTGACAGCCAGGCCAGTACGAAATCATCTGGAGCACCGTTTGTTGGGCATTCATGATGTACAGTCTGGTATAAATTTTTCTGGGCGATGTGCTCCGCAGAAGCCGATAGCTCTATTAGCTCCAGCTGGAGACTACATTTGTAGAGGTGAAAGAAGAGGATTTCCGCTTTCACCTCCACAAGCGCAGTCAGCAGCCTAGTTTGAAAGTTCCTAGCAGGCTCCCGAGGCCCGTAATATAGATCAATGAAACTGGCTTGCCGGTGTGTAAGGGCTATGAGTCTAGAGCTGCTAGGATAACTTGGTGGCTTTCCAGATTCAATAAATAATACAATATTTGCTTTTTTTCAGGTTTCGGCTATTTTTTTCTATAGCCAAACTTTGTTAAAAGTCTTAAAAGTGCCTCTACGGCAGGCTGGGAAAGATTAGCCAGCATTTCAAAGTGTATTTGGTCGGGTCCTGGAACACTTTTTTGTCTGCAGAGAGTACTCTCTTGACTTCCTGGAGGCCAATTAATATTTTTATTCCACGTTAGCGCCTCCATTTTTTGGGAGTCTGTTTTTTGGTTATATTTTCGTATCTTAGAAATGACTGTGTATAATGTGACGAAATAGAAACTGCAGTGAAATGTTTCTCTAATATTTCTGCATGTTTCCTTATACTTGTTGGTGTACCAGGTGTTGTCAAAAGCGGAATTGTGAATGGTGAGAAGCTGCCATTCAATTTTTTCGTGCTCCCACCTCTTTTTGACTTGATTTGACCGTTTATGGATTAAACAAAACTCTGACATGAATGTTTCTCGGCACTGCGATGGACGTACCGAGCTTCAGCTCTTACCTTTTTGTAAAGAATAATGTTCTCGTGTGTTGAGTATACTCGAAAGACTTCCCAGGCTTTGTCGTGTCGCCTTTTTGCCTAATTCTATTCGCGTGTGGTTCTGGCGGACCACTCCTGAGGATTTTGGAATTGATAGGTGTGTGGCAGTATCCACACAATATATAAGCATTTCATTTATTTCGTCTATACTGAGATTTTCTGCAGCAATATTCTGTAAACTGGCTTTTCCTCTAAACAATTCCCAGTCAGCTATATACATGTAGCTTCCAACGTCATGGTTTTGTCGGAATGACTGTTGGCGAGTATGATAGGCTTATTATGACAGGGAGATGATCATTTTCATATGAAGCGTCTACAATGACCCAATTAAATCACTAAAAACAGATGGTGAACAAAAAGACAAATCTAAACAGCTCATTTTCCCCGAAGTTCGGGAGCAGCATGTGGCTTCAACACAGTTAAGAAAACAAACATACTTTCATAGAACAAAAACCTGCATTATCTGACCTCTGGTATCTGTTTTTCACGACCCCGAATAGAGGAATATGCATTGAAGTCTCCAAACGCCAGATAAGGCTCTGGTAGTTGCTATACTAGGTTTTCTAACTCCATGAGAGTTACTTTCAGGAGTGGCTCAAGGTATACAGAGTTATTATTTTATATGTAAGCACCGTAGATGCTACGGCCTCTAATCTAGTTTTAAGGTGTACTTTACGAGCTGCGACTGTACTTTGTACTATAATTGCGACTCCGCCCGAAATCCTGCTCGGCAGCTCACTCGGTCGTGGCGGAAAACAGTCTATTGCTTAATTACATTTGTGTGCTGGGGACCAAGGTTTGTTTCTTCTCTACAAACGGCAGCATAGAACAGTGAGACAAATATTTCTTTTATGTCACTTAACTTGACTAAACCTTCTTTGCAATTCCAATGAACTATGAACAGCATTTTCTTTTTTTATGTGTAATGTGCAGAAATTAGATTACTTGTTTGTTGGCCCCGCGACTCGGAGCCTCAAATTTTTTGGTCCATCCAAGGAGCCCCGCCGTTTATTCGAAGCGGACGGCACGGAGGTGCCATGTCCATCGGCTGTGCAGAAGCGCTGGATGAGCGCGTAGAATGCACGTTGACTTTCGAGTTAGACCTCCACATTTGGGAAGAGGTATTGAAGAGGCCCACCGACCAGGGGGTCTGTGACGCCTCCTTTTGGGTTAACGAAGTAGTGTTATCTACTCCACCAGGGGGCACGGATAGCACCGCCACAGGCTCACTGCGTGTGCAGATGCCTGGTGTGCGCGGTGTGCGCGGTGACAGGACAATCTGTCAGCTTGAGCGCATCGCCTTCTAGCTGCTTTGAAAGAAATGTTTTGAGTAGTTTTCAGTGTGATTATTTCTTTTTCTTTCTTCCACGACGAGCACGCCCAGGAGTATGCGGCATGGTCTTCTTCACAGTTTCAGCAGCGTGGGGCACCCTCACATAATCATAAAAGTGATCCTTCGAAGTGCATTTCGCGCAAGTTGTGCGACCGCGGCAACCTCTGCCAGTTAAAACATTATCGAGGGTCAGGAATGCAGGGTCTTGCATTTATTTTCAGATGACCCACTTCAATTTAGTCTGGTAGAGTATTATGCGCAAATGTAAGAACTTGGTTTCTAAATAATTTTTTTGCCCTCCTTTATTATTTTCATATTGTGAACATCAATGCCGTTTTATTGAGAAAGCCCTTTGATTCCTTGTTCAGTGAGGTGCAGGAAGCTGTTTGCTGAAATTACACCACAGACTTGGTTGGGGGATAGATGAGCAGTGATGGAGACATGTGACCCATAAACACAATGTTGGAAAGTTTTAGTATTCGACGTTATCTCGGCGTTCGAGCAAAAGGTCTCTACTGGCCACTTTGTAGCGATAGCTACATTACGGTTGCATTACGAGCCTTCAGCGTGGCGCCGCGGCCACCCTGTGGCTGCGCCGCCACGCTGTCACGTGGTTGGTCACATGGTGCGGAGCAGCTGCCGGCGGCGCGGCGCTGTGGCTGATCATGTGGTTGGTCACGTGGTTGGTCACGTGACCAAGTTCTACTCAGCCAGCTGTAGCTATCGCGTCACTCCAGGTTTAACCAGAGCTAAACCACCGCCAATTTGTTTGGTTACCTTGTAGCCTAAACCCAAGGCACCCGTGACGCATTTTTCGACAAAGAATGGAGAGATTATTCCAGCGGATTTTTCTGTTTGTTCAATATGTATCATATGAACTTTGGAAAAATTTGGTTGTTTTCTTAATAAACTGTTGAGATACATCGGTCCGCACTCTCTTTAGAGGGCGATGGTTTTGGGAAGGTGGAGGTGCCATGTAATAGATGTGTTGTTCAGCCGTGGTGCCCGCTGCTGACCAAGGAGACGAACAGGGGGACAGGATAGGAACTTCCAAGCAAGTCCTGCCCACGCCAGCTGTGCACCTCATCCATAACTAATGATGAAGCTCAGAGTAGTTTGCCACACAAACTTAATCCTAGCCGCAAGGAAAAAAAGGAAAACCAGAAAGGTGGAGGAAACAGGAGAGTTGTAAGGAAGAGATAGGAAAGTGGAAGATAGAGGGGAGGAGAGGAAAAGACGACTGCCGATCTCCCCCGGTCGGATCAGGCGGGAGGTGCCGTTTACAGGAAACTGGGACAAAGTGATGTATTGCCTCCGCCGATGGGTTTTAAATGTCCAAGCGCTCGGCATCGGCTCAACCACCAGGATCCCCTTTTCCCCGCACACGGCTGAGGCACCCACGGCTAAGCGCGGGTGCTCGGGTCCGTGGGGACTCACTGCTCACCATAATTCTCCAGCGGTGATGTCTCTGCGGATACTCAGGAACCCGTGGTGTCGCCACTCACCAACATCGGCATGAAGCAGATGCCCATGCGGGGCTAAAGCTAACTTGCGCAGACTTCCTCCTGGACATCCCCATCACAATCACTTTCCGCATATCCTTGAACGTGGTCAGTGGAATAATTTCGTGAAAAGGCTTTCTGACTGTCAGAGACGAAAGAATGCGAGAGGGGCTCAGTGACCATGAGGGGTCATGGAGGGGAAAAGAGACCCAAAATTGCATATTTCGCTTGAAATGCTCAAATATATCAGCAATCTTGAAAAATGTTTCCGCAAAGTGGAATCTTCAGATGCTCACCAGAAGTTATTTAAAATCGCGCCAAACCTGTGCTAAATGTGCATCTAGCGATAACCCTTCTGTCGACTGCAACTATGGCCATCGTGCGCAAACTCCGATGGTGACCACCTCGGGTACTCTAGGTCGTGTCCATCCTGGAAGAAAGAGAAGAAGATATCAACTATAAAGACTACGGGAAAAATCGTGTTAAGAGAAGCACGAAAGCGATTCACATAAAGGCACAGTACATTGTCATTATTGGCTAAAACAATGTTTTCCGATGTGGTGTGGAGTACGGCATGCCACACCGTGATGAGGCCCTGCCCAGGCAAAAATTCAGGCAGGGCATCCACTCCCTCGGCAGAGACTGCTCGGGCAACCCCGCCACCTCCAAAAGAGGAACCGCTGGTCACCGAGTCGTCAGCCAGCATCGTTTTCCAAGCACCTCCCCCCCCCCCCCCCCTCGTCGGGAGAGGCCTGCAACTCGTACAGCCGCGTGTCCTCCACGACCCTCCAGCGCCTCAATAAAGGCAGTGGACACAGCTCCAAGCTCGCCCTCTATGTAGCGGTGTCACAGCTGTCTTGGACAAAAAAAGGGGAAGAACTCTAATAACGGGCCACAAAAGAAAACAGGAACTGAACAAGTGAACTGCATCTTCGATAGGCTTTAAATGCAGTGTTCTAGTACATATATTATAAATGTCGTGGACTTGTCAAAATCTAAATAAACGTAAGATATTTAATATAAATGTTTGTTTTCTCTTGTCGCTTATGTTTACAAAAAGGCAACTTACGACCTCTATGCGAAAAAAAATTATTATGAAGTTTTTCGATTTGCTTGGTGCTGGATAGCTTTAGATCCTTATTGCGCCACAAAACACAACACAACGCAACTCTTGTAATGTGATCGAAAGCACTCAAGTAGGTTCTCTGGTGGTGTTGCAGTTGTGATCCAAGTTGTATTCCCACGCGGGAAACAAAGCTTGACGCACAGCTTATATCCCTTCAAGCACAGCTTATAAGATTATCACCCCTGGCAACGATGTGATGTGGTCCAGTATAGGATGCCTGAAGTGGACCGCGGACAAAACTCACGCGTAAAAAAACGTAGGCGCTGTCTCTCAAATCGCGGTGGACAAAGCTAAGCTTGCACTGGCGGGCGTGAGTCGGACGGGCGAGGATACGTAACAGGAGATTGGTCAGACTTTTAAAGTAAGGTATGCCAGGGGAAAGACAAACGAAGCTCTTGGGAGGCGGACACACAAAATCAGCCGGTAGAAGCAACGATGTGCCTTTAGCGAGATTAGAAGGGGCACATCCTAAGCCTTCATTGATGGCCGTAAAAGTGCCTAAAAGGACGAGTGGCAAGGAACAGGACCAAAACTCCGGAAGGTCTTAAGTCATGGGCGACGCCGTCAGCTGACGGTGCAACCTCACGAGCAAGCAGTTGGCTTGCGGATGGTAAGCAGTAATTTTGAGGTGGGTGAGCCGAAAGCTGGATCAAACTGGCAAAGGGTGCGGAATCGAACTGGCGCCTTCTGTCGGTGATGATCGCCGCTGATAGGCCGATTCGGGCCATTAGCGAGGAAATGAGCGTGGAGGCAATTGTTTTGCGCAGTGATGTTCGGTATAGAGGTGGCTTCCGGCCATCTAGTAAAACGGTAAATTATGAGTATATAATGGTACCAGTGCGATGATAGTAATGGTCCGACCAGGTCAATGCGAATAACTGAAAAACGAGAGTGAGGAGGCTGAAAACTTTCTATAGGGTTCGTAGTGTGACAATAAATCTAGCACTGCTGATAGGCAAGACACGCCTGAGCCCCGTTGTAAACGTCGGCGCTGAGGCCAGGCCAGATGAAACGCTCCGCAACGCGACACTGAGATGCACGGATACCGGGATGAGAAAGGCGGTGAAGGTTGTTAGAAAGGGTGCTGCGTAAAGGCACAGGTATATAAGAGCATGTGCGCCCAGTGACAGGGTTTATATCAAGCAGTGACAGGGTTCACGTCGCAAATAATGTCGACGCCAGGATCGGCATAATATACACGATGTAGGTGCAAGGATTCGTCACTGCATCTTCGCGCTAAGGTAGTTGTTTTTGTGTCTTGATGTTCCACGTGTGATCATCAGCGGTAATTGTGTTTCTTTTCATTTGAAACAACTTTCCTCGCAAGAATATGGATGCGTACTACCATTGCAACGCTCTCCTTGTTTTAATAGTCTCGCATAAACTTATAGGCTACTGTACGAGATTCTTCTCTGAGAAACACTACAGCACCTTACCGGAAATTTCGATCGATCCCGCTCTTTTACGAAATGTCTACTCACGTTGTCCTGTGCGTATCGACAGCGCCTAAATGGTGAATGGACCACTGTTGCAGGAATCTTGCGCGGAGAAGATAACTAAGAGACAAGGCAACGTCGCCGGCTTACATTGCAGAAATCTTATCGGGCGAATTGCACGCGTGATGGAATGTTAACCGTTACGCTGCGATATATATAAAAAAATATAAGATGACTTCACTCGCTGCAGCTAATTCGCACGGCGCAGCCGAAAACAAAAAGAGAAATGAAAGTGTTTCATAGGGAAGCTGAATATAAAGCACATGAAAAAGGCAGCCCAACTGAAAAATCCGATATTAATTTTAAACCGGAAATGCATACCGGGTTATTGTACAGGATTTGCGATACCAGATTATCGGAGTATCCTGAATGAAACAGGATAGTTAACCGTTACGCTGCGATATATATAAAAAAAATATAAGATGACTTCCCTAGCTGCAGCTAATTCGCACGGCGGAGCCGAAAACAAAAAGAGAAATGAAAGTGTTTCATAGGGAAGCTAAATACACAGTGCAAGAAAACGGCAGCTAGGCGATTCGCGAAATCGCAAACAGAGAGCGCTGCCAGCGAGCCACAGTTGCAATGCCACACGTTTTCTTAATGTAATGTACACATGCATTTCTTGTTATGTGCTGCCAAGCGGAATATTCAAATTCCACAGCCGATAGTGCAGAGGAAAAGAGGAGAAAAAGGCTAGTGTATGTAGCAGTGTGTAAACGTATATTCGTTGACTGCGAATCAATATGCGTCGTAAAGATGGTTTTTGGTTTTATGGGATTCAGCGCTCGGAATCGACTCTCCCAATGAGGGACGCTGTAGTAATGGGTTCCGGATTGTTTCGACTGCCTGGAATTCTCTAACGTGTTCAGCTACCGCACGCAACACGGCCCTCTGGAGATCCAACCCACATCTTTCGGGTCAGCAGCTGAGCACCATAGCCACTGAGCCACAGCAGCGGCTCGTAAAGAATTCGAAGATAGCAGTAATCCAAGGCCATCTAGAAAACGATTTATGAGCACCTTATTTATGAGTCACGATTTATGAGTCACGATTACGAGTGCCAAAGGAGAAAAAATAGAAAACATTGCCTCACTGCAATGGGTGTTCCATGCATTCGCAGTTCTCAACCTCAAAATCTCCGTGCGCACTGCGCCCGGTCAGAAGATGAGTAGGCTCCTTAGCGAACTCGGAAAATTAGCAATAGAACGCCTTCTATTTCTTAAAGGAATTTAGCTTGAGTGTAACACGTCGTAGCATAAAAATATCTGAACACCTAAAAGATTACCAAACAGAAAGCACCATGCTTCGCGAAACGTTCTCTGCCCTTCACACAACAAGAGCACCCAATCTTAAAAATTTAAACAAGGCCTGTTTATAATCGGTCCACTTAAGCACTGATCCTTAGGATGACTACTAGGCGATCACGGAAATGCTACTATTCCCTCTATTCCACACATGTACACATGTAACGCTCCCACTGCCTCTCTTTGGCGCTTCTCCTTTTTTACTGAGTGTATGTCATCATTGAGACTTGACGGGCCATCAACCGTTTCTAGCGTTGGAAACGCTTTCTAGGTGATCTTAGTTCTCGCCTTAAATAAATTTGTTCTCCTCTTCCCCTTCCTAGAAATGAAATATAAACAGGATACACTGACCATCGGCATTTAAAGCCATGGCCCGATAGCGATGATGGGTTAATGCGAATATATCCGTAATTGGTCCTTCTCCACATTACTTTCATGAATCCCAGCTAGTCCTTGTACCTCTCCTGACGCAGTAGTGCAGCGATTAAGCAATGCTGCACTGCCCATGCGAAGGCGGCCGATTCCATCTGTGGAGATTGTGAGACCGAGGTATCTCTTCCCGAGAAACCTCTGGCGACCAGTTTTTACTTTAACTGCTGCCTGACACAGTGGGCGGTTTTTATCACAATCCGCTAGGCAGGTTCTGATGACGCCACTTGGTCACGTTACCTAGGATGAAGGGATAAGTTCTCGCGACTGTCCCACTTTTCGAATATGGCGGATTGCGCGAGGCAGAACATAATCTTCTGACGCATGGTTGCCACACTGGATGGATAGTGTGGCCACCTAGACCATCTCACCCCGGAGGAATTTTTAGATCACAGCCCCAACCACGACGGCGCCGGATTTTCTCCAGAACTGGAGCCGAACGCTATCAAGTCAAAAGAAATATCGTTCTGCAACCAGGGAGAATTGTGCTTGTGCCACTCCACGCTGTTATACGAACAGGAAGACAAATGTCACCCAGAGAGAAAGAGAAATATAATTCGTCATGAGTAAAGCCAAAAGAAGAATATAGCTGGCAGAACAGTCTTGCTTGTTTGTTTTTTGATACTGTCTGCCCAAGAAGGGCTTTTACCGGAGTGGAGAAAAAATATACTACAAAGAAAAGATCAGTCTCGCTCCAGGTTGACAACAAAAACACAACGACATTGCAAAGCGTATGTAGTATATGTAAACAGTGGCATGGAGTGAACAAGTGAAAAAAAAATACGCTCGTATTATACGCAACAGAAACGGAATCTACATGGACGCAATCATGTCAGGGAAGATGAGAGCCTCTAACCCAGCAGTAAAAGCACTGACAGATGAAGATATGCCAACCGGATCTGGTAGTTCTTTCCATTCTTTAAGCGTCCTTGGCAAAAATCTGTATTTGAAAGTATCATTCCGTGTAATCGGTGGCTGTATGCATAAACTCTGCCTGTGTCTGGAGCGTTGATCAGGTGAAATCACACAAAATTCGTGTAAGTCAATCTTACACAGGTTATGAATAATTAGAAATAAAAATTTTAATCGGTCAAACTTCGTCCTTAGGTTTAAAGGGGGAAGGTTTGCACGCCTGCATAGTTCAGTAGGAGAGCGCACGCGGTGGTATTTATTAAATAATAATATTGTCCAATTTATGTCTGTTAGTTGGAGTGTGCAGGTCCCATATTATTTTCGAATATTCAATAATTGGCCTTATTAGCATCTTATAGGCTATGGTTTTCACTTCAGGTGTTGCATAATACAGTCTGCGCCTGAGTCCCCAAAGAACTTTATTTGTCTTATACATACTTCATTGATGTGCGTGTTCCACATCAAATCCGGAGTGAATATAAATCCTAAATATTTATATTCTGTAACCCTTTTTAGTTCGTGTGAACCGATAGTGTAATTATAGCTCAGGATCACCTTCTTCTTTTTGATGGTCATAAAGCTGATTTTACTATTTTCAGTGACATTTGCCTTTGATTGCACCAGTTTAGATTTTTTTGTAAGTTGTTTTTAAGGTCTAGCTGGTCACTTAAAGAGTAACCCTATTATATATGACGCAGTCGTCTGCGAACAATCTTATTGGAACGGTTATATTAGAAGGCAAATCATTAATTAAGATTAGAAATAATAGACCCCCCAAAACAATGCATTGAGGTACTCTAGACCATACAGGCTTAGACCTGGATTTAATTTTATTCATTTCAACACACTTCTCACGAGACTGAAGGCAGGATGCAAACCGTTTAGTAAAATTGGGATTTCTAAATATTGCATTCATATTTAACAAGATTTTCGGATGTGATACTTTGTCAAACGCTTTGGCGAAGTCTAAGAAAATTGAGTCAATATATCCTCGGATATTTATTGTTTGTGAAAGATCCTCAACTATCTGAACAAGCTACGTTATTGCAGACAACCTCTTACGAAAATCATGTTGCACTTGTGATAATAAGTTGTTAGTTTCTAGATAATTTGAGTGATGATTAAAGACTATGTGCTCAAGCAGTTTGGTGCAGGTGCTCGTAAGAAAAATGGGGCTGTAGTTACCTACGTCTGATGTGCTTGCACTTTTGTGAACTGAAATTATTTTGGCTTGTTTCCAGGCTGTAGGAAGTGTTCCTTGGGTATGCGAAGATTGAAAGATTATAGTAAGATATTTAGCGACCCACTGAGCATACCTACTCATTCGGGATGTTGTCGGAGCCGGTGGATTTCTTTGTGTTAATGCGCAGAAGAAGGTTCAGGACTCCTTCGTTGATGAGACGGTCAGAGACTGGACGGCGATCAGATTAGTCATAAAAGTATGGAAGTATGCCATCATCGTTGGCGAACACGGGGGAAAAAAAAGAATTTAAATTTTCAGCGCGAACTTGAGTACTTTGTTCATCCTCCGCTTTATGTTACTTCTTTGTGGGGTTTACTTATCTTCAAAATTTTCTAGGTTATTCACGAAGAAAAGTTTTCAGTGTTAAATTAAAGAATCTCTCCTTGGATTCCTTCAAAACATGATTTAGATCTATCCTCATGTTATGAAGTAAAGTCTTGTTCTGGACATTCGGGTCTCGAGAACAAGCTTTCCGTTTCTTTTTAATCCTCCGTTTGACATGGTCTCTCCCTTGTAATCCATGGGTTCTTTCTTTTGCACATTTTGACGCTCATAGGAATAAATTGCCTAATACAATGCATCGTAATATTGGAAAAATAGTCCCCCAGGTCATCAATGCCACCATTTGATTCATAAATAGATATGAAGCTATAAAACGACCTTTCCATGTAATCCAAAATAATATCATCAGCAGCTTGAAAGTACAGATAATGGACGCTTGATTCCTGGTGCATGAAGTACGAGGACATGTTCAAGGACAAAATAACCATTTTATAGTCGGAAAACCCTTAATCAGCAAGGCATGCATTGACATACGTTGCCAAAGCACCGGAGATTAAAATAAGATCAAAGACTGATGACCTGGTTGCACATACACTAGTAGATTCGTTAACAACCTGAGTTAAATTCTACGAAAATACTGAATCCAAAAACACCTCAGAAGAAGAAACATCTGCGACTCGACCACGTACGAATCCCAGTGAATAGCTGGGAGATTAAAGTCACCTAGTAACAGTATGCTGTCTTGCCCTTTTATAAACGTTTCCATGAATTCTCTTAATTGCAAGATATGTTCTACAGGAGAATATGGAGCCCTGTATACGCCACCAATGAATACAGTGCAATTATTCAATTTCGTTTTAAACCATACAGCTTCAATATCACCTGGTACTTCTAAAGTGGAAAAAACGGTGTTAGTCTTGACAAGAAGAGCCACGCCTCCGTCTCTTCCATCTCGATCCCTCCTAACCAGCGCGTAACCAAGTGGGGTGATTTCACTATCGGGTATAGTTTCGTTCAAACAAGTTTCCATAATTACGGCAATGTCAGATTCCTGATCAATAACTAAAGCTTCAAGCGAGTGCGCTTTGTTTTATACGCTTCTATCATTTACGTAGATAATTTTGAAGCAAACATGTTGACCCTGCACTTGTTAATTGTCGCGTGCCTCTGAATCACTTCCCAGCTTGAACCTTTCCACACGCTCATTTCAGCTGTACAGCGCATTATTGACCTTCAATTTATCAAAAATAAGCGTTACCTTTTTTCCTGCCTCCTTTTTCTCACTTGCCCATTCCCATAGTT
This sequence comes from Amblyomma americanum, assembly GCA_030143305.2. NCBI lineage: Eukaryota > Metazoa > Arthropoda > Arachnida > Ixodida > Ixodidae > Amblyomma > Amblyomma americanum. The sequence continues at coordinate 11,246 of JARKHS020014092.1, read as the reverse complement.
TTTTCCTTATTCTCTGTACTCTTTTCAAAAAATCATCACTGATACTGCAAGCCGTATTATTTAGTTTAGTGCAATTCTGCATAACTGCCAATTTTTCCCCATGGTCAGCCACCATCAGGATGACTGGTCGAGTTTTACCAGAAAGTTTGCCTAATCTGTGAATTCTTTCAATAGAAGTTACATTCACGTTTAGAGTAGCGCTAAAAATTTCATCTCTAACTTTATTTACAAAGGCTTCTTCGTTTTCATTTTCGTCTTCTGCAATTCCTCTGATAATAAGGTTATTTCGTCATGAACGATTATCGAAATTGTTGAGATGTTTGACCAAACTAGAAGTATCATCAGTGCTTTCAGCTACAATTGTTTCAAGTGTTGTGAGTCTGTTCCGGGTCTCGCTTAAGCTTTGTACCTTAGTTTCAATACGAAGAAGCCGGTTCTGCATGTCTAGTGTTCTTGTTTCAAACAAGCCTTGATTTTATTGAACCGCAGTAAGCTTAGACAAAATTTCTTTCTGATTCTGGAGCAACTCTTTGCACATATCGTCCGTTATAGGTCCTGGATTCTTCTCCACGTCGCCAGAGACACCCAACAACAGGCCTGCAACGGAAAAACAGTCGCATATACATCAACGACCAGTCGTGGACACGGCAGCACTACAAGAACAAGAAAATTGCTATGGATGTCATTTTCTTTTTGGTCACTAATCTGCTTGAACAACAGAACGTCAGGCGACACTGTCGCGGCGATGCCGCCATGTTCACTGAAGCTGGTAGGCGATAGTCCCGCTTTTATAGAATGCAGCTGCCGATGCATTCTTGGCATGCGCTCTGACGCCATCGTGCCCCCGGATGGTGAGCCGAAGATGCTGTCCACGTGTCGTTGATTCTGGGTACAGGTGCCCTCTGCAGACTGACTGGAAACACCGCCCACACAGATGTGTCGTGGTAGGCACGCATCTATAGCGAAGCTTGGTAAGTCCGGCGTCGAATTATTCTGTTGCGTCTCCAGCAATGAAGCGTAGGCACGCGCAGAAAAGCTGCATGAACAGCGGAACGTCAAGCGACTTTGTCACGGCGGTGCCGCCGTGTCCACTGAAGGTGGTAGGCGATAGTCCCGCTTTTATAGCATGCTGCTGCCGATGCATTCTGGGCATGCGTTCTGACGCCATCGTGCCCCCGGATGGTGAGCCGAAGATGCTGTCCACGTGTCGTTGATTCTGGGTACATGTGCCCTCTACAGACTTACTGGAAACACCGCCCACACAGATGTGTCGCGGTAGGCACGCATCTATAGCGAAGCTTGGTGAGTCCGGAGTCTAATGATTCTGTTGCGGCACCGCCGTGTTCACTAACGCTCTCACCTCGTTGGCCGCTTCCACCATAACAAGGTAACCATGAACTACTTTCTACAATGAATATATTTTTGTACTCTGCATAAGCGGCCCTCAATGTCGGCAGACCATTATTCTTACCTGTATCAATTTCATCGCTCTGATTATAATGCCTAGCAGTAATCAATGGTTGTGTAGTACTTCATTGCGCCAAAGCGCTGCTCATTCAGTGAGACGCCAAAAATAGGTCTTCTCTCTGGGTTTGGAACCAACAACTCCGTCCTCACATCCTGTTTTCACGTTCTCTCTGAGTTAAAGAGCAATTTATCACTGTAATAGTTACTGACGCGTTTGCTTGTCCCACAAAATCTTCAATGAAATGACGTGCTTTCCCGGGTGCAGTTTGCCTGCATTTCTATTTCCTTGGTGTCTTTTTCTTCTAGTTTTCATCGGTTTCAACGATTAAACACGATTTTAGGGAACCATTGTTTTTGCGTAAACGCAAATATTAGTATAGCCGAAATGGGAATACTGAATTCATCCCGCGCTGGTTGAACGAGTTAGATCTGCGTCTGCGCCCGTACTTTTTGATGGGTCATTACAACGCCGTATAAGGCATATCTGGGCATTCTGAACATGCGTTTTGTCTGCAGAGACCGTCAACCACTCAGGGTCAATACGAAGAACCGCGGTGGCAATGCCACAAATGGCGGCAACGGCATACGCTTGTTTTGTTTTCGTGTATACAGATCCTGTCTGCTCTGTATCTGATTGGTGACACTCAGAGGCAGCTAGAGTAATCGCTTTTTGTTTTTGCTTTAGAGGGGTTTAGCGTCCCAAATCGACTTAGGCTATGAGGCACGTTTTAGTGAAAGGCTCCAGACATTTCAACCACCTGGCGTTCTTTACCGTGCACTGACATCGCTCAGTATACGGGCCTATATAATTTCGCCTCCATAGAAATTCGACCGCCGCGGCTGGGATCGAACCCATGCCTTTCGGTTCAGCAGCCGAGCACAATAACGACTAAGCAACCGCGGCGGCTCTAGAGTAATTGACAGTGGTGGTGCGGATAATGTGCAACAAAATGTACGCTGCGCATTCAGCTATATAGGTAGTAATGAAAACATTGCGGACGCACGAAGTTGAAAAAAAAAATGCGGAGACGAACTTAAGAGTGCTTACATGTGAGAATTTATTTACAGAATACCTACGTCGCCCGGGGCCATAGTTGCAGGAGACACAGTTTTAGAAACATGTAATTTTCGCAATAATTCGCAAAACGCCAGAAAACAGTCAGCACCTAGGTAATACACAACAAAAAGATCTTAGATTTATAAATACAGCCGTCAATAGAAATCATGGTTATTGCAGACACAAACATGTTCTTCTGAAAGCAAATTCCACTCTTTCACTGTTTTTGGAAAAAATAATTTAGCAGAAGTGTTCGTTTTGCAGTCATGTTCGCGCATCTTTTCGGAGTGGTCGTCCGAGTCGACGGTTACATTGGCTCCAAACGATAGTTGTGCTTAGCAGTGCCTGTTTGATTAAGGAAGTATACTGTGGAAGAATTTGAGGCAGAACATTTTTTTTTCAGGCGCTAGATATTGTCACGAGGTGGTGACGGGAACTCCGCCGGGGTCACGTAGCACCGACTGGGGTCCGGTCTTGAGGAAGGCACAGAGCAGCTCGCAAGAGAATGCTTTAATAGGCTGGCTTACGCCCACTAAGAACAGCTCTGAAAACTCAGCGGCGGCGATAGCAGCGAACGTGCTCGGCGGTCGTCGACTAACAGAATGCCCGCCGCTCTTAGCCGTGCTCGATTTTAAAGGCGGCAAGGAAAGTTCCAGAACATAGTAGGCACACTTGTGCGAGGCTAGGAAAAAATCGAGATAACTCCGGTCGCGTCTCGCGTCCCAGAAAATTGATAATGCGGCGTGCCTGCCGCGATAAGAAGATCCCCCAAGCGAAGCAGCGCCGGGGGGTGACTGAGCCAAAAGTTCGCCCCGCGAGCGAGAGCAGCAGGTTCCAGACAAAAAGCAAGCTTCGCGGCATTACTCCCCCCTTAAAGAAGCATCGACCCGATGCTTAAAAACAGGGATAACGGACATAAAGATACAGAGCATACAAAATAAATACTCATAATGTAAGCACAAAGAGTCATTAGCGCGAATAGTAAGGCTTCAGACGGGCGACGTGGTCAACTTCTGAGCGTGTGCGGCGTCTCTGGGATGCTGTAACTCCGTCAGGGACGAGTTCATAGTCCAGATTACCCAGTCTGCGAAGAATCCTGTACGGGCCGAAATAGCGGCGCAGAAGTTTTTCACTCAGTCCGCGGCGGCGAATCGGCGTCCAAACCCAAACTCTATCGCCTGGCTTGTATTGCACTGCGCGTCTTCGAAGATTGTAGCGTTGGGCGTCGGTGCGCTGCTGGTCTTGTATTCTCTCACGGGCAAGTCGTCGAGCTTGTTCTGCGCGCTGCAGGTAGGCGGCGACGTCGAGGTTACTTTCGTCGGTAACGTCGGGCAGCATGGCGTCGAGTGTGGTCGTGGCCTCCCTCCCGTGGACGAGACTAAATGGTGTCATTTGGGTGGTCTCTTGCACAGCGGTGTTGTAGGCGAACACCACATAGGGAAGAATGACGTCCCATGTCTTGTGTTCTGCGTCTACGTACATAGAAAGCATATCGGCGATGGTCTTGTTGAGGCGTTCTGTAAGCCCGTTTGTCTGCGGATGGTACGCAGTTGTTCTCCGGTGACTTGTATGGCTGTGCTGCAGAATGGCCTGGGTTAGCTCCGCCGTGAACGCTGTCCCCCTGTCTGTTATCAGTATTTCGGGGGCGCCGTGTCGTAAAAGAATGGATTCGACGAAGAATTTGGCGACTTCTGCTGCTGTGCCGTTCGGGAGGGCCTTTGCTTCGGCGTACCTGGTGAGATAATCGGTCGCCACAATAATCCACTTGTTGCCCGTCGTTGATGTTGGGAAGGGGCCAAGTAGGTCCATACCGACCTCCTGGAAAGGTCTTGATGGCGGTCGAATCGGCTGCAGGAACCCTGCTGGTCTTTTCGGTGGCGTTTTCCGGCGTTGGCATTCACGACAACTCTTAACGTAGTGCGCGACGTCGGAGGATAGACGAGGCCAGTAATATCTCTCTTGGATTCGGCGGAGGGTGCGAGTAAACCCGAGGTGGCCAGCCATTGGTTCGTCATGCGAAGCCTGCAGAATTTCCTCCCGAAGGCTCTTCGGGACGACGAGAAGGTAGGCGGCCTTGTTCGGTGAGAAATACTTCTTCACGACGATTCCCTGTTGCAGACAGTAGGACGATAGTCCACGCCTGAAGAGGGCAGGAGGTGAAGGATACTTCCCCTCAAGATACTCGTACAGGCGCTGTAGGTCAGGATCAGATTGCTGCTGTCGTGCGAAGTCGCTGGAACTTAGCAGTCCAAGGAAAGCGTCGTCGTCATCGTCTTTTGGCGGCGTGTCGACAGGGGCTCGTGACAGGCAGTCAGCGTCGGAGTGCTTTCGCCCAGACTTGTAGACCACCGTGACGTCGAATTCTTGGAGGCGCAAGCTCCATCGAGCGAGACGGCCAGAGGGGTCCTTCAAGTTAGCCAGCCAGCACAATGCATGGTGGTCGCTCACAACCTTGAACGGGCGCCCATACAAGTAGGGACGGAACTTCGATGTAGCCCAGACGATCGCAAGGCACTCCTTTTCAGTGGTCGAATAGTTCGCTTCTGCTTTCGACAATGAACGACTTGCATATGCTATTACTTTTTCGACTGCTTCGTTTTTCTGGACGAGCACGGCGCCTAGACCAAAGCTGCTTGCGTCGGTATGGATTTCTGTCTCGGCATTTTCGTCAAAGTGCCCTAGCACCGGTGGAGACTGCAGGAGACGCTGAAGTCCGTTGAAGGCTTCCGCTTGTGCCGAATTCCATGTGAATGGTACGTCTGCCTTGGAGAGCTTGGTCAGAGGTTCCGCGACGCGCGAAAAATTCCTCACAAAGCGTCTGTAATAAGCACACAGTCCCAGAAATCTGCGGACCGCCTTCTTGTCATGAGGCTGCGGGAAATTGGCAATGGCGGCTGTCTTCTGCGGGTCGGGGCGCACGCCGTCCTTGCTGATGATGTGGCCGAGAAACAATAGTTCGTGGTAGGCAAACCGGCACTTTTCAGGCTTCAGGGTAAGTCCGGATAACTTGATTGCGTCGAGTACTGCCTTCAGCCTCCGGAGGTGTTCCTCGAAGCTCGCTGCGAAGACTACAACGTCGTCTAGATAGACGAGACAGGTTTGCCATTTGAGGCCTGCCAACACTGTGTCCATTACCCTTTGGAAAGTTGCGGGTGCGGAGCAAAGCCCAAATGGCATGACTTTGAACTCGTACAGTCCGTCCGGTGTGATGAAGGCAGCCTTTTCCCGGTCTCTTTCGTCGACTTCAATCTGCCAATATCCACTCTTGAGATCCATCGACGAGAAATACTTGGCGTGGCAGAGCCTGTCCAGAGTGTCGTCGGTCCTCGGGAGGGGGTAGACGTCTTTCTTCGTAATCTTGTTCAGTCGCCGATAATCGACGCAGAATCGAAGAGCACCGTCTTTCTTTCTCACTAGAACGACCGGTGCCGCCCATGGGCTCTTCGAAGGTTGGATGACGTCGTCGCGAAGCATTTCCTCTACTTGGTCCCGGATGGCCTGTCGTTCTCGCGGCGACACACGGTAAGGGCTTTGGCGGAGAGGTCTGGTGTGTTCGTCGGTTATAATTCGATGTTTGGCTATTGTCGTTTGTCGCACCTTTGATGACGAGGCGAAACATTCGCTGTAACTTTGAAGAAGGGTGATTTTCTCTTGTCGGTCCCGGGGTAATGCTGGGTTGATGGCGAACGTGGGAGCATGGTCTTGCTTTAGGCTGTCATTTTCAGGTTCGTCGGAGATGATGAAGGCGTCCAGTAAATCAGTTGCTTCGTCCAAGAACGCAATTGTAGTGCCTCTGTGGAGGTGTCGGTATTCTTCGCTGAAGTTCGTGACCAGTACTTCGGCTTTTCCATGCCGCAAATGAGCGATGCCTCTTGCGACGCCAAGTCGTCTGTCTAAGAGCAACTGCGTGTTTCCCTCGATGATGCCTTCTGCGTCTTCGAAATTTCTTGCACAGACGGAGACGATGACGCTGGACCGGGGTGGGATGGTTAGTTCTTCATCGAGGACACTGAGGGCCTTTGACTGCTCTGGGGTCGTTTTCGGAGGTAAAGCTTCGTCCGTCGAAAGTGTGATGGACTTGGACTTGAGGTCGATGACTGCGCGGTGCTGTGTAAAGAAGTCCATCCCCAGAATGACGTCACGGGAACATTTCTGAAGTACGACGAATACTGTCGGATATGTGTGTCCGTTGACAGTCAGTCTCGCAGTGCACCTTCCTGATGGCGTGATGAGGTGTCCGCCTGCTGTGCGTATCTGCGGGCCATCCCAAGTCGTCGTCACTTTCTTGATCCGGTCGGTGAAGGAACCACTCAGCACGGAATAGTCAGCTCCCGTGTCGATTAGAGCAGTAACGTTTCGGCCGTCGACAGTCACCTCTAGATCGGAAGTCCTTGCTCTTGCGTTGCACGTAACTTTCGGCGTCGGGTCACGGCTTGGTCGGTGATTGCGACTGCGGCTGCAGGGGCTTGTCGATGTCGGTGGCCTGGGGGTCTCTAAGTTGCGTCGTGTCGTCGTCGGTGCGGCGTCGCCGTGAGTTCTCGTCGTTGGAGGGTCTTCGTTTTTTTGCCGGGAAGCAACCTCACTTCCTAAGGTTGCTGTTTTCAGTTTCCCCTACGGGGGCTGGGGGACCTTCCTCGCACAGCCGCTGCGTAGCTGTGGCGGGGCGACGTGAAGCGCAAGGCTCGCGGCGAGGGTGAGCGGGAAAATCGGCTCGACACGTATTCGTCGCGGCGCAGGTAGTCGTCGATTTCTTGTGGATGTTGGCCGAAGCGTGGTCGTGGTGCGTCAACGGCGAATCCGCGAAGACCGATGCGTCGGAACGGGCAGTGACGCAGGACGTGACCGGCTTCACCGCAGTGGAAGCACAGCGGACGGTTGTCACGGGTTCTCCAGGTGTCGCATTTCCTTGGGCCCGAACGTTGTCCGTAGGTCGGGTGGGCGGGGCCCGGAGGGCGGCGGTCCAGCACTGCTGGCTCACGTCGAATAGGGCTTGGGGTGGCACGTCGAGGCGCGGGCTTGCGTACTGCAGCGACGTAACTCATGGCTGGAGCTTGAGGTTCAGTCGTCGCAGAAGGGGAGCCAAGCGCATGCCGCACTTCTTCACGGACGACTTCCGTCAGGCTCGCTACTTGTGGTTGTGAAGATGATGGCAGCAGCCGGCGTAGTTCTTCGCGGGCAATTTCACGGATGATCTCCCGCAAGTCGCTGGTTGTAGTCGTCGTGTCCGGAAAGCTGGAGCAGACCTGCGGTGGTCGGTTGTACTGCCTTGTGCGGGCGTCCAGGGTCTTCTCAATCGTTGACGCTTCTTCGGCGAATTCGGCGACAGTCTTGGGCGGATTTCGTACGAGGCCAGCAAAAAGAGACTCCTTTACGCCCCGCATTAGATATCCGGTTCTCTTCTCCTCCGTCATATTCGGGTCAGCTCGGCGGAAAAGACGCTGCATTTCTTCGACGTACATGCTGACAGTTTCATTTGGGTGCTGCATCCGTGAGTCCAGCAGCATCTGCGCCTTTTCCTTCCGGAGAATGTTGGTAAACGCCTTCACGACTTCAGACTTAAATAATTTCCAGGTCTTCAAGGTAGTCTCGTGGTTTTCGTACCACGTTCTTGCAGGACCGTCAAGGGAAAAGAAAACATAGCGGAGCTTCATGTCATCTTCCCACCTGTTAAATGTAGCCACGCGCTCAAAGTTGTCTATCCAATCTTCCGGGTCGTCGCCAGGGTAGCCGTGGAAGGTTGGAGGCACCCGTGGCTGGTGGAGCATGACAGGGGTGGACGTCGCTGGCTCGGTCATGGTGGGCGCTGGAGCTTGTTGTCGTTGTCGAGTAGGATCCGGTAGTAATCCGTGCTGAGCTTGCAGGCCTTGAAGACGGCAGCTGTGTCGTACCTCGGGATCTTCTTGGCTCTCGTTCTCTACGGTGGATCTTCCAGGTTGGGTTGGGTGCATATACCCCGCACCTCCACCAGATGTCACGAGGTGGTGACGGGAACTCCGCCGGGGTCACGTAGCACCGACTGGGGTCCGGTCTTGAGGAAGGCACAGAGCAGCTCGCAAGAGAATGCTTTAATAGGCTGGCTTACGCCCACTAAGAACAGCTCTGAAAACTCAGCGGCGGCGATAGCAGCGAACGTGCTCGGCGGTCGTCGACTAACAGAATGCCCGCCGCTCTTAGCCGTGCTCGATTTTAATGGCGGCAAGGAAAGTTCCAGAACATAGTAGGCACACTTGTGCGAGGCTAGGAAAAATCGAGATAACTCTGGTCGCGTCTCGCGTCCCAGAAAATTGATAATGCGGCGTGCCTGCCGCGATAAGAAGATCCCCCAAGCGAAGCAGCGCCGGGGGGTGACTGAGCCAAAAGTTCGCCCCGCGAGCGAGAGCAGCAGGTTCCAGACAAAAAGCAAGCTTCGCGGCAATATTTACGAGCTCAGCGTGGCCTTTATCCCAGGGATGCTTTGAAAATGGTTATAAATATTGGGGGTGAATCGGGAACCTGATTTTGCAGTTTTTCGGTAAAACGTATCAAATCGTTCTCATATATAGCTCCCGAATAGTGCATACGTAATAGAGGATAGATCTGATGTGCAAAATACAAAATTCTTCTTTAACATCCTGGGAGGCTGATTTGAATTTTCTACGAATAAAAACATCTTCATTGCCTTAGTTATTGGCTGCTGGAAAAGTGCGTTCGGATTAATTTTCTGCCTTAAATAAACGCCAATGTACTTGTATTCTGGCGCGATTTTATTGTTATGTTTTAAACTTGTTAATGGGTTTGTGCCTCGCGCTTTTTATTTGAAAAACGGACATGATTATATTTACTAAGGATAACACCCGTACTGCAGCGCAAACACCAATTTGCTATCTTGTAAAGGTCCCTCTCAAGGATTGGTATGTCTGTTAGTGAATTTATTTCTCTGTATGCAGCGCAGTCATCTGCAAATAGTCTTATGGGGGACTGTTTGTGTTCTATAATGTCATTAATAAAAATCATAAACAACAGTGGCCCCAGAATGTTGCCCTAGTGCACTCGTGAAGATACTTTAATGTACGATGAGCTACAGCCGTTCAGGATCACACATTGTTTACGTTCGTTTAAGTATTTACGTATTCAGTTTTACGTTTTATTATGTATTTTCAAAGACGCTACTTTAATATCTATTAGACGATGAGATATGGTGTCAAACGGTTTCTTGAAATCGATGAATACTGCACTTGCGTTCTTATTCTTGTCTACATATAAAGTGTTCACACTGAACTAGTTATGCTTGTTGCATGAGTGACTGTCACAACAACCGGGCTGTGATGCAGTTAAATGTCGACGAATTCGAAGTATTTAAGTAACTGTCTAAATTATATAGGCTCAAAAATTTTGCTGGAAACTGAAGTTAAATCATAGGCCTGTAATTCTTCACCACTTCCTTATCCACTGATTTAAAGATTGGATTAACAACTGCAACCCTGCAGTCCTGTAGAACCAACCGAGTCTTAAAGGTGGCTTTATATAAAATTCAGAAATATTGTGCTATTACACTGCAGCCTTTCTTCAGAATACATGATGGCACATAATCAGGACCCAGAGATTTTCGAGGTGTCAAATTCCCGTAAGGTACAGTCGATACCATGTACACCAAAGTTTATTTCGGGCATGCAATAGTGAGAGGCACAGGTAAGAGGAAGTGATGTTGTTGTAGTATTTCTAAGTTTCCGAGGAAACCCTGATTTGAAATTCAGATTAAATATCCCATCCTTCACAGCGTCTGTCTTTAGAGTATGGCCAGTCGATATTAGTGGGGTAAGGGATGTGTCATCGGTTCTACTTATTTTTATGTATTTCCTGAAGGGTTTAAGTTTTTTGTTCCGATCTGTGTATAATCGGGTAAAAAATAAGTGATTCGCTTTCTTAATCGTGAGCTTTAGCATCCGGTTCGCATTCATTAAACGCTTGCGGTTGAGCGAACTGCTACTATACAACGTTTTTTGTACGCGCTCCAAGCTTTCCTTAATAATCTACGCCGGTTTATTTTTCTTTTGCCGCCGGAATCTCATAGTGACGTATTGCTCTTGGAGTTCTAACACAATGTTTCGAAAGCATTCCTGACCATGCGTGCACTGTTTACGCGTAATGTTTGTACATGCGTTAAAGTTGTTTTTTACGAGTTTATATGTATGCGTATTGGCTGCTCAGCACCCACACACACGCGCGCGCGTACGATACCATCTGGAATGCTGTACGAGAATCGCTTGCGTCAAAATATTGATACGAACGTCTGGGATGGCCAAGACAAGTTTAAAGTGCATATGTCGTTGGTTCGAATCCATGTACCATGCTGGACTCCAACTTGACTACCAAACGTAAGCTATATGGAACGAGATATGATATGGTACCACAGGGAACACTGCACGACAAACGCTTGCGTCTCAATTCTGGTGGTAGTGTGGTCGGGAAAGCTGGTGCTAAGTGGAGGTCGAACAGTGGCGAGTACGTGTAGACGAACAACATGTATAGGATTGTGCAAAATGCGCGTGCTCGGCTTGCTGTGTGTGTCATAGGGTGGCTTTATAGAGTTATGCTATATTTCTTTCCATTGTTAGGATTCTCTCTACCCCTCCTCCCTCCCGCATACACACACTCACATACATGAACCTCCTGTTTTTCTCGTAATGGAACTAGTAATGATATCTCGTTAAAATAGACTTACAAGCACAAAGTTAGTGCGACT